>LSSL01003177.1:0-19114 GCA_001953115.1 Smittium mucronatum | reverse complement strand
GCTGGCCCTGATTGATGGCAAGGTTTTAAAATAGACGGATTTATTTTTATTTTTATTTTTATTTTCTCTTTCTCTTTCTCTTTGATTTTTAGCTTCGCTGCTATCTAAAAATAACGGTTTGTTTTAAATAGAGATTGGATATAATAATTTAACATAATATAATAAAGTAAATTTATACTTAATTTTATAATTATACTGATCTATATTGAATAAGATCCGGATTTATTATTTACTTCAAAGACTGAATTGGTATATTCCTTACAAAGACTGTACATTTGAGATTGTAAAGAGTATAAAGAGAAAAGTGATTTTTTATATCTAAAGTGAAAAGTTGCTATTGCAGTAAAAGATATTAAGTTCTAGGAAAATTTTGTACAAAATATGTAACTTTTACTGGATAAAATTTAATCAAGATTATCTTTTAAAAGATTTTCATTTGTTTTAAAAATTAACGCTTAAGAAATTCCACGTAATAAAATTGAGGTATTAAATATAGGTACGGTTCAATATCGACATTCAGAAGTTAAATACACTTAAGATCAAATCCACCCATTAAGGGTCAAATACACGTATGGTTCATATCCACGTACAACATATATACATTATTTTAATATAGATTATTTATATTTTTATTATTTTAAAAGATTTGCAGCTTGAACACAATATCAATTTACACTCAGATTATATCCTTATTCTTCGGCTAAATTTTATTAAAATATATTAAATAAATCACCAAAAAAGTTAACCACATGTTTATGAAAAGTTCTAATAAATCCATTAATTTTTTTCTGATTGCTTTTAAAATCCTTTTTTTAAAATTATTTAACCATCAATTATTATAAAATGAATCATCTTTGGGTTAATTTTTTTTATTAAAATGAGTTTATTTAATTAATAATTATCCTGTAAATTTTTCCTATATATTTATGCTATTTCATACGTATCATATATTTAAATTATGGGGAAATATTATTTAAATTATATTCAAGCTCCTGAATATATAAAAAAAATTAATAAGATATGTCCAATTCAAATATTATAATTTATGTAATGGCCTAAGAGGTTTTTGCTTTTACTTATGAATAATTATCAATTAAATATTCAAACTATCAATTTTATTATAAAAATATAAAAAAATCAATTTACGATTAAATGGAACCTTGCTATTTTTTAAAACTATTTTTTAATAAAATATATAAAGTTTTAGATAAAAAATTTTTTTTTCAAGATTTATCATAGAATAAAATAAATTAAAAATAAAAAAATAGTAGTTATTTTGAAACGGTCTAACGAGTTTTTTTTTCATTCTATTAATTGAGTATAAAAATATATATATATATATTGAGAACATATATACGAGAGATTTAATATAATTTTATAAATATTAAGAAAAACCGAGTTAAAAAAATTCTCACTACAACCCTCATCTACAATAGCGGCTTTATTAAAATTATAATTAGCCACAGTTGATTGAATTATTTAATTTTAATTTTTAAATGAAACTTGTTTTATCATTACAGATATATTAAAAAAATCATTAAAATTTTTTTGTGGAGATTTGGTTTTTTTAAAAATTTTGTTATTATTTGTCCTTTTTTTATTTTCGCTTTTATAATTTGGATATTTTTTTAGCTATATAATTAAAATTTCATAATTTTGATATAGAATGAATTCTAAATTATAAAAATTATCTATAATTTATTGTTCCTAACCCATATGATTTTAAACAAGTTTTTTATTACCAAAATTGATTTTTTTAATCGATTAGCATAAAATGAAATAACAAGAAAATAATTAAGTTAAAAAAGCTAGATAATCAAAAAATTTTGGATTATCCAACTGTTTACAAATAAAAAACTCTAAAATATAGTCCATATATATAATAAATTCTCTTGAATATTTTTAGATATTCATGATTTTGAAATCAGAACAAATAGTTTTATATATACTTATGAACTGTGATGAATCCGAGTTAATTTTTTGAATAAATATATGATAGTAAGATCGTAAAATAGCGCTTTAAAAAAATCTCTAGTTATTTAATAAATTTTTAATTGTAATATTTTAGTTTTTTTATAATAAATCTTTTGGATTGTTTTTTAATAATGATTAAATATATTACAAAAATCAACAAATATAAAAAATATTTTTAGAATAAAAAACCCAGAATTTAAACTCACACGTAAAAAAAAATATTTATAAAAAAAGATATCATGAATTATATATAAAATAAATGAATTTAAAAAAAACTGGATTGAATTTTTTCCAATAAAGATTGAAATTAAAAAGTTTTACAGTGATTTAAATAGGATTAAAATTCATTCTTAAGATTATTATACTTAAAAAAGGTTAGATTTTTTATGTCCCTTTGCTAAATTAAATTGATTTAAGTTTTAATATTGTTAAATCAATCATTTTAAAATAAAAAAATATAGTTTTTATTAAAGATTTCAGCTGTAAACATTTTATATATTTTTTTTTTAGTTTTCAGGCACTATTTTTTATCCTTTAAAAATCTGAAATTTCAAAATTTCATTGAAAATCAGTCAATAAAAATTAAATAGGAGATCTTTGGAGGTACTAATGAGATTTTTTTAATTATTTGATGTTTTACCAGATATTTTTTCTGAGGGTTAATAAAGATTTAATTGGCCGATAAAAGAAATCTATCAATATATTTTTAATTTTTAATATTTTAGATATAAAATAACAAAGAATAGACTAGATTGACACACCTTACATCTAGTAAATTTCAGAATTTGCATTATTTATATTATTAACACCTATATGTTATAATCGGTAAATTTTTAAGCACTTATAATTAGGTTTATCTTTCTGTTAAAATTTATTACCTTTTAAAATATTGATTTAGATAAGCCTTTAAATAGTATGAAATCGGCGCTTTTAAAGATGTGTTATTTGAAAAATTTGCTCTATTAAATACATAAAAATGATAAAAAAATAAACCAAAAAATATAATTATGATTTTAAAATGGAATACGTAAGTATAAAACTCACTTATAAATAATTTATTACAAATGGAATTTTTCTTAAAAATCAAATCATATTTTTTTACGTTAGATTGATAAAAAAACAGAAAAATCATACAATTTATTTGAAAAGGATATTTTTATACCTATAAGTATGCGTAAAGTTTCAAGATATATCTTTATCTATAAAGTTACTAGTTTATAAGAATTACAAAAAAATTATTTAAAAAGTGATAACGTTATACAGTAATTATTTTTAATAGAAAAAATTTATTATTACACATTCACAGGTAGCTCATTTGTAAACACTGGTTTTTATCGGAAAAAGAATATTTTTAGCCTAAATTTATATCGAAATAAAATAAAAACGCAATTAGAATATTTCTCAATAAAAACATAAAGATATATCGATTATTAGTTGAAACTTTCCTTTTTACAAACATAATTAATTTAATTTTTAGCTTTTCAATTCTGAAATTTGGAAATAGCTCTATTATTCATATAACCCATATATTGGATAATATAATTTTGGATCAAATAAAAATAATCCATTAAAAAAAGTTTGGGATTTTGTTATTGCAAAATGTTTTAGCAATTTTTTTTTTGTGATGACAATATTTTATTATTCCAAATGAGTTACATATCAAGTAATTTTGAAATATAAAAGAACCTTAATTATTTTAGTTTCTTAGTAAAATCAACCAGTAAATATCAATTGTTTGTTAAAAATGGAATTATTTAAAACTTATATATCCCTTCATAAAGATGTTTTGTTAATAATTCATAATTCATAAATATTGTAAATATGTTTTAATTATTATGTATGGTATATTACTTTTATGAGGTTTATGGTGACGTAACTTTTTTTTTTTTTAATTTTTGAAAAAAAAATTATAATTATATTTTTAAATATATGATTTTTATTAAAATAGGAATATTTCTGATTAGTAATGAATAAGAAAATAAAATAAAAAGTTATGAATGACATTTGTAGTTTTTAAAAAATATTTTTTAATTATAATCGAGGATTATTTATAATTCAAATATAAAAAAATTATTTTGATAAAAAATATAATAACAATAATAAAAAATTAAGAATTTTAATGCAGAAATATTAATTATTTTTTTTATCAAGGAATTTTGTTGTTGCAGAAATATTAATTGGATACAAAATCACAAAAATTTTAGGATTTTTGACACAAAAATGGCTATTTAAATATAATATAAATGTGTATTTCTTTCGATTTGAAAAGTTCAGACCATTCCGTTATTTATTTCTAAATCGCAATCAAGCTTTATTTCTTATTTAATCCCTTAAAGAAACTTAATTATTTTATCTTATTCAATAGTTAATGGATTCTCATTATTTAAAAAAGTGAAAAAAACTTATTTTTTAAATCTTCCAATTTTATAAATAAAAAGTTAGTTGTATCTAATTGTAAAATTTTATATCGTTTAAATGATAGATTTCATTAATTTTTTTTCAAAATATCAATTTAGTTTCAAATCACTCAATTTTTTATCTATAGTTTAAATTTTTTCAGTTTTTATTAGCTAATTATATAAATATGCTATTTTTTTCAATAAAGATAGAAATAAAAAATATTTTATCCTTATAAATATACTATAATTTTTTTTGAGATCTCCAAAAAAATTTTTAATTAACACGGAATGAAAAAAATTTTAAATTACTAATTTTGATATTTTCTAGAAAAAGTTTCAAATATTTCAAAATAATTTTATTACTTGAAATCTAAATAATTAAAATTTAATCGATAAAATAACCAAAATATTAAATTATGCTTTTCCACTTCATGTAATTTATAAATCCATAATAAAGTATCTAGATTCATAAAAATTATTATAAAATTTTCAATTACCCTCATCCACCTAAACTCTTTTTTAAAGATAATTAAAGAGTTTTTAAATTGTTTTTTTGTTTATGAAGTTGAGAAAATATTTTTTTGGGAGATTTGTGTAATTGATTTTTGTTGAATAATTCACACTTTCGAAACAATTTAATAATAGAGAGTTTATTTAATTTATCGCATAAAAACAACTAAGCTGCCAAAAAAAAACTTTTAAATTTTTTTTTTTAATAATTGACGAAAAAGATTTTGGAGCGAGGAATTCTCGAAAATATAAATAATTGGGAAAAGTCAATAGAAGTTATGAAATAGAACATTTTGTTCTTAAATAAATTTTTTGTCAATTTTTTGAATTTGCAATAAGATTTACAGCCCAGTAATTAATTTTCTACCGAATAATTTAAATAATGCATTTTTTATATTAAAAAAAGAAGAATTATATCCCTTTTTGCAACCGAAGTTTCTATTGAAAAACGCTTATGATCTTTTTGCCACAGTTGATTCAAGATTAAAACCAAAAAAAAAATATCCATTACATATAAAAATTAAAAATCTAAATTATAAATTATAAATATAAAGCATAACCAATCATATTAAAAACCAATAATTTAATAATTTTTTTATTGATTTAATATATTTTTGTGAAAATATTTTATTAAATGGATCTAAGATTTCAATTTCAATTTTTAAGCGCTTCTAAGTTTGGAAAAATAACTATATCACATATTTTCTCCAACCAAATTTATTTATATATCGAACTATTCATCAATTTTTTGCAATTAAGTTCGATTGGATAAAATTTTGAAATAAAATTGATTTTTCGAAAGATATAATAATTAAGGAAAAGGGTATGTTATCAATTAAATGCAAATGTTATTTATAAAAAAAAAACACTATAAAGAAATAAGTACCATTAGTTATTTAGAAAACCAATATATCTAAATAAAAACATTAGAAAATTACGAATGATATTATTTTTCGTATTAATTCCGTAATTGCATAGAGTTTAAGTAATTATTGAGAACTATAGATTTTATTTAATTCCCGATTTTTTTCATATACTTGTTATTAAAGGATAGCTATGAGCAAATTTATATCTGCTGCTTTATTTCTATATGAGCGATAAATTATATAAAGTCTCTAAGATAATTAATATTAAGATTTTCGTATATCTAATTAATTTTTAAAATATTTTTTTACTTTTATACATAATATGAACGTTTATTTAAAATAAAAATAAATGGGTATAAATTTCATGAAGGTTACTTTTTGTTATAAATCTATAAATTTCAGATATAATACATTTTGTGTGTTTTTGTATTTCTAGTTTTAAATTTTAAAATATTAATCTGTTTTTATAGTAATTTGAATAGCATTTGTTTAAAGATATTCTTAAGATTCCCCATATTTTTTTTTGGGATATAAATATAAAATTTTTATTTTTGTTGTTTCCGTTATATTACCAGTTTATGTCCTTATCCAATATTTTTTTTTAAAATACTTATTTGAAATTTAAATTAACATTGATATCAATATCGATATCGATATTAACAATAATATTTGGTTTCCGTTTGTACGACTAAATAATACAGTGATTACTAAATTTTTTAAATATATTTTTCCTATATATCTTCTGATTTTTGAAACTAAAAAAATTCCGAAAATTATCTTTTGTATCCTGGTTATGTGTTGATATTTCATATTTAACAAACAATAGACGACGAAAAAAAAAGATACACAGTTGGCTACCTAAATTATTTACTTATTGTTTTGGCTTTAACCGATTCATAAAATAAACTGTACCTTTTAGTTTTTCCAATAAATGATATTGTTGTGTCTGTTGATGATTTTTATTGTAAATGAATTTGAAAATAGAATAATTTCGAATAATAAATGATATAAGATATTAAATAGGAGAATAAGTATTTTTTCTATTTTTTAATAGGTGATTCTTTTAAAAAAATACATTATGAACCCAGATAATATTGATAAATACTATTTTAATTAAATTTTCATCTGAAAATGCTATAATTAGCACCAAAAAATATCTATTTTATATCAAATCAATTAAATCGAAAAAATTTAATAAGATAAAGCCTAGCAGATTATTTTTTTAAAAAATATCGTATTTATAAATTAAAAAATGTTTATACGCATAACTAAGTTTATCAAATGTATAAAATATGTTGGTATTTGTTTTATTTTATTAATATTGGTAAGCATAAGATTCTACTATGTGAAGCTAATTAATTTTCAACTTGTTTCTATTAAGTTGGATATCCAATAAAAAAATATTAAAAAAGAATTAGCCAAATTTTAAATAGGACAGATTATTCTTCACCCTTTAATTAAAAATTAATTGGTTTTTAAGGATAGTATTTAAAAATTCATTTCAGATGTATTATTAAGTTTTAAAAAGGTTAGCTGATAAAAATCCGTAAATTTGAGTAAAAAGATGTAGCTTTGATCATTGTCTATCAATTTGATTGAATGACTGTCAAATTTATTTTTTTAAAATCAATATAACAATAATCTGTCAAATTGACTCATTCTCTTATTAGAATATGCCATGTTTTTAATATTGGAATTTTATCATCACCGAAATCTAGCATACCCAACCCTTAAATCTGTTAAACATCACTAAAAAATGACATTCATAATTAAGATCTGTTATTAACTACATTTTCACCACTAAAATATGCCATTCATCACTAAATTTTTTTTTGATTTATTTGTTGGAAAATTTTCTAAAATTGATGTAAATCTTTCCTTTCTGGTAAATTCAATAATTTTTCACTTATGATTGGATAGATATATACATATATGATTTTCGATATTATTTGAGATCATAAATCCCACCGCAAAAATTTTTTACAGCGATATAATGATTTCAACTTAAATAAACCTCATATAATATCATATCGCTATATCAAAAAAATAAATAATCACCAGTAATTTTGAACAGGTGAAATTAGATTGATATTATTTGAAACTATTTATTTAATATAATAGAATAATATATGTACTAAACCGCTTGAAAAGTATCATATTAGTCCCACTTTAAACAATATGTAATATTTTGTGACATTATTATAGCCATTTCACATTTAAAATCTAAAAAATAATATTATTTTTAAAACTCTTTTTTCAACTTAAATCGACCAGAAATTTAAATATTGGGTATATTAATAGCACATGGAATTTATATTAAGAATTTGGAGAATATTTAAAAAAAAAATTCTTTTTTTTTTCTGATTTATTAATTTATTTTAACTTTGGAGACTGATAAAAATCAATAGAGTCTAATATATTTTAATTTATCACAGCTTAAAAGATTTATGTAGGAAATTCAAAAAATAGCTTAAAGTCTTTAAGAAAGTTAACTAGATTATCAATAAAATAAGATTCGATAATACTGTATAATTATTTGTAGTAAATACTCATCTTAGAGTTTTCGATAATTCTGATAAGTGCTATTTTCTTAATATATTTAGATTTTTTAGGTTATAAATCAATATTAAGCCATAAAAATTATGAGAAAAAGCTATTAGTATCAATAATATTCACAGTAAAAATGGAAATTTTGACATTTGTCATTGCGCATATTTTTTACAATTATTTAATTTTTTTTCAATGCTTTGGGAAAGCTTTAAACTGTATAGATATTGTAAATTTGTTTCCTCTATTAGTATCAAAAAAGTATCAAAGTTTTTATCAAACAGTAAGCAAAAATTTATCTAATTTTCTAGAAAGGAAATATTCGAATCAGCTTTAGAAAATTCACCCAATAAATAAATCAAAATATTTTTAGTAAGAATCTCAGATTTTAGTTGTAAAAAATTTAGTGGATAACAAATTTTATTTACGTGCTTCAGTTTTTAGTGATGGGTATTTTCAATGAGGATATAGCTACATTGTTTTAAATCCATTAAAGTAACCAATTTACAATACATATGTCATATTAATAAGTTGATAATCTAAATAGCCGATCTAATAATAGCGATTTGACAGGATATTGTTTAGCAGATTAATAGTTTAAATATAACAAATTGAGAATTAAGAACATTCTGATTTGCTTTAAATAGGCATCGATTCCTTTTTTGTAATAGACACAAAATTTCAAGGAATATTTATCTTTTTTAATTTTTACATAACTTTACTTTTCAAATTTAAACTCTACCGCATTACCCTGCTCAAGTGAGCACTATCTTAAATGTACACCCCGTTTAAATTTTGATAATCCGAATAAAAATTTTAAGAATCAATATTTTGTTGGAAAATTTAAAAAACTTATTCGGGATAAAAACCATCAAAGATAAAAATTATTTGATTCTATTTGTAAAGATTATTCAAATTTATCAATTATTTTCCAAACATTTAGATCATTTATTTGGATTTTTTTTTGAGATCTAAATCTCTCATAACCAAAATTTCCAGATGTATTTGGCATTGAATTGCTCGAAACAAATTTATGTGCCATTTTTTAAAAATTTCAAATCCATCTAAAAAACATGCTCTCCATTCTTTTACGCTAAAATTGTAAATCATTTTTAGATTTATATGTAGCAAAAGATATTTAATAATTTTAATCAATTGGAATAGATTTATTTTAGAAGCTTTTAAAAGTAGAATTTAGAGATAAGATAAGGGAATTTTTATAATTAAAGTTTAAATAATCAGATATACCCATATATACTTCTATAAATATATAAATGATTTATTTTCATTTTTTATAAATCTTAAAGAAAACCAATTATTCAAAAGATTTAAAATATGATCTGAAAAAAAAACTAAAAGGATAACTAAAGAAATAATGTATGGTGCTTTTTCTTTTCTATTTCTACTTTTTTACTAAATTTGATGGGTATATATTAGCAAAAGAGCTCCTCAAGCAGCTGATTTTTTTGAAAATTTTATCTTGAAAGAGTGATTTTACCCCGCTATATTCGTACTCCAAATTTAATTGAATCGTTATATTTTCAATAGCATCAATCTTTTATACAAACCAGATACATTTTTTGCTAAATTCAAAGATTCTGTTTAAAATAAATTATTTGATGAAAATAAATTTTTTTCTACTATCTGGTTTTTTATATCGTAATTGCTATTTTTTGAAAATCAAAATGTATTAATGATAGCACTATCGATTTCTTCGATAACTGAATTGCAACAATTAATTGAATTTTTATCATCCATATTTAAAAATAGCTTTAATCGGCTTTAATCGATTCTTTTTTCAATGTTTTAATTTTCCAGAAAGAATAATAATATATCGGAAACACCAGATATCCATTTTTTTCACTATAAGTTTTTTTTTTCATGTTAATGAAATGTATTTATTCTATTTATTAATCGAATTTTGGAATTATATCAGATTTTGAAAAGCAGTTGAGTATTTTTTTAATCGTAATGTCGTTCCAGGACTGTAATGATATTTCTTAAACATCCAATACGTAAGCTAAATCGCAAAATAAGATACCAGCTACTCACCTATCCATTTTTTACTCTTGAAGGATATCGTTTTCTCTTTAGGAAAATCATAAAAACCTAAAAAAATTCTAATCCATAAAAAATTATTCCTTTTTTAAAAAGGCCCCTATGATCCCCATATACTGACAGCTTCCAGGAAGTGAAACTGTGAGGAAATATAATAGCTCTAATCACATCATCATCAAAAGCCGAAGCAATCCCCGGAGAATTATTAAGTAAAATTAGAAATTTTTATTAGGTAAATCTTTTCACAAAAAGTTTGAATACATTTGAAAACCATTCTTTAAATATAATGGTATCCATTCAAGCATTTTATTGTTTAAAATAGGGGACGGGGAATTTTTATCCCCTGATGCATGGATTTTCACTTATCCCAATAATAGATAATGGTATTTTTATTGTTCCAGTGGAATTGCTACAAAACACTAAAGTTACTCTTTCCTTCATTTTTTTGCTTCCTCGTAGAGTTCTAATATCTTCTGAAGGGTGTAAAACGTAATAGATTGGGAATAAGCGAAAAAAAAGTCCTATTTCATCCATGTTAAAAAAAAAATTCTGGATTATATTCACCAATGACAGACCGCATGTTTTCAAGTTTAGCCCGAATTTCAGAATAATTTTTGTTTATTTCACATCCTCAAAACAAAGATACTTCTTTTATATAATTTCTTCTGAAAAACCTGTATTACTTCCCATTGGATAAATCTAAATCAGTAATATCTAATTCTCTAGATATTTGATGTTCTTTTTTTATTTACTATAGATGGGTTAAGGAGCAGTTTGAAAATTCTAACAAATCAACCCATTTAATAATTTTTTTCTAATTCCAGCAATTTCATTCGAAGCCCTCAGGAGATTATCTTTCTTTTCTAATAACATTTTTTTTTATCTTTCCAAAATTTTACCAGAATTTTCAACTGTTTCTTTCACAGAAATTTCGGATATTCCAAATTCTCTACCCAAATACCCTTTTGAAATTTCTGGGTTAGATTTCACAATAATTATTATTCCAGTCTTTTATTTTCAGAAATTCTAGATCCTCTAACTCTTTTTTTGTTAATGTTGAAATAATTCTATTTATCATTTTTTTAAATTTTAGTTTAAATAAATGTTGAAAATTGAATCAAAATTTTATTTAATAAAACTTACATCGTACTTTAAATCTATCTTTTCCATACTGTAAATTTTTTTTTTGTTTTATATTAGGATATTAAAATAATATCAGATGGCTTAACAAGGTTAATGTTTTGTTTTTCAAAATTTCTACAATAATATCTTCAAAAACGAATTCTCGAATTTTTTTTTAAAATTGTTTTTTATTAATACTCATTCCGGTTAATAATTTTTTTGTTTATAATTGATCATTCACTAATTCTATTTTATAAAAATATTAATAATTAATGCGATCAGTTTCAGTTCCCATGATGTAAATATTCTTCATAAGATGGAAAAAATCTTTACGTTTTATCTCTACAAAATATATATAAGACCGCATGTCTTCATATATAAACATCATTTTGTAATCAAAAAAATATATGAAAGCATGCAGTCAAAAATATTTACTTTAAAATATTCGCACATATATCTAACTGTGTCATTATAACGCAAATTTTTTTTTGTATCACGGAATTTTATTGTAAGATAACGACATTAAAAAATATACTAAAAAATACTAAAAAAAAAAAAAGACGTATATAAAGGGCTATTGTCCTAACTACAATAAGCTCATCTGCCGGACTACCGGTTGCGTACCTACATGAAAAGAGTGCAGTCTACCAACCGAAAGAACCCCTGGCATTGCTTCAAGTATCTATTTGATCATAAGACATGTCGAATCTGAAAGAAAGTAACAAATAAGACTTTGACTTTCATTTTGAAGAAAAATAATTCGAACTATATTGAGTAGAATTATCACCAGTAAAAAAATAGAAAGCTCCATTTTGTTCGCGACTTTTATAAATGGCAGATTTTTGTTAGATAAAAAGCCAATAAGAAATATTGTTGTTAAATTGATCCAATTAACTTCGAATTGACAGATAATGACCAAAATTACCTCTTTTTACTCAAACTGAACGTAAAATACCTTTTAACTTTTTTAAAATATAGCCCTAAAAAACCTTTATAAAAATATCAGAGTATAAGCTTAAAGGCAATCAAATCATTTATTCATAATTTTTGTTTTCTAACTTTCAAAGTCTGAATAGAAATACTTTGGAATTTTTCTTTTTGAAAATATAATGATTATTGTAAGACTATATATTTTTAGGGAATTATACTATTATCTCCCTAATTATAATTCTCAGAAACATCGAAATCTTAATTCTGTAAAAGAATAAATTGTTTAATATCATACGAAGAAAATATTTATTATATTTCGTTAAAATGATTTAAAAAATCATTTCTTACAGGTATGTTTTTTAAATAATCCATTTCATTAATATTTAATTCTTAATGAAATATTAGTTTAGAGTCTCATATTTTTTTAGAAACCGGAAAAGTTTCATTTCAAGTATAGTTAATATATATCGACTACTCCAAACTGCTAGTGATATTAGAAGGAGCATGTTTTTAAAATGGTTTATCATAAATTCAAAAGAAAATGAACTTTATTCATTAAATAATATTTCCAATCATCGTAGATTTTTGCTTATTGCTTCACATATCTAATGGTTGTAGGAAATAAAGAGATATTATTTTTTTCATAGATAGGTGTTAGTAAGTTAATTCAGAAAATTTCTTACACTAATAAATATTTGCTTAAAATAGCATTTTCGATTTTGTGACTTTTATCCCTTAAGAACAAAGAATGGAAATTTACAAGTTGAAGTTAGTCTTGTTTAGGTATCACTAATTTTTTTAAACAGTGCGATTTTTAATGATTTTTTGAATGGGTTTCCTTTCTTCCCCGAAGATGGAATAACCGCTATCCAATCATTGAAATTTTATTAAAAAGAGTAAATTAAAAGCAGGAACAGTAAAATCTAAAGAGAATTTCAAACAAGTTTATCCAGTTATTATAAATGGTGACGTAATGATTACCTAATGAAAAATTCACACACGCTAATTTTAAATCATTTCTCCCCCAATAAAAATCCAATATTGAAAAATTAAAAAAAAAACATTTTACAGAAATACTTTACTTTAAAAGGAAGTTATTTTTTTAAATTTTTAGTCTAAATGGGTTTAAATGACAGGAAAAATTTCATGTGGGTCTTCAGTCCTGAAACCATAATAAATTGGCTCACTATGGAGTTTTTTAAGGAATTGAGCTATGATAATGTCATTTTTGGCTTTATACAATATTTGTAATATTTTATTTTTGAAAATGTAAAGAGTATAAAAAGTATATCTCAGTCATAAAAGTATGATCAATCTTTAAATTGAAAAGATGAGGTTGATTAAGTGTGGATCCAGTATATTTTCTGATGAGAAAGAAAAAATTATAAAATAATTTTTAGTAGAATTTTATCTGCATTTTTTAATAAATTTTTATAATTATGCTCACCATAATCAAAAATTATTCTTGCTAGATCATTTTGGTTTTAAATTTTGCGGGATTAATCAAATAGAAGTTGATTTACATTTTCTAATTTGGGATATCAAGTATTGAATTTTTTAAAACTCCCTACACCAGAGTTATTTATCTATCAATAAATTTCTTTCAACATTAAATCCCAAAAGCACAACAAATTAGAAAATGGAGAAAATATAAATAAACAATAAAAAATAGCCTCTCACTAGATTGGTAGGGCATTTACCAGGGATAAATAAAAATTGTATCTGAAGAAACTAATCGACAATAATTAAAGATAACATGGAAAGATACCGGAATTTAGAATAGGGTTACTCATTTGATTATTATTTATTTGGGTGTTCGGAATAAGCGTTTTTTTGTAAATAAGAGACACCGATCATATCGGAACACGGGATAATTTGATTGATTCCGACTGGGATTGCATCATATTGTGATCACTTTCAAAATATACCAATTTTTGAATAATATAAAAAGCGCAACCAGTGTTAGCTTCAGGAACAGTTTGATTTCCTAGTTGCTTTTCCCCAGTTATTATTACTGGTTATTAGAGATTATAGATAGTCTTTAGATAATTTAATGTATTATGAATATTTCATTTGGACTTATACAATCAATGATTTCCCGTAATAGATGGAAAATAAGATAATTCTGGATAAATAATAAATATTTAACAAAAACATATCAGCTCAGACCTAAAATCAATGACATCACTTATCTAAAAGAATTTTAATAGAATTAATTTTAATTTATAGAGTGCAGGGGATCAATTTTTATTCCTAGTAATGATATAGTATTGCATGATTAGTCGCAATGTTCCTAATTGCATTCATGATATTTTAATAAGGTGACTATGTAGGATTGCTGATTTTATCGAACGGTTTTGACATATATGAAAACGGCTTTTTTAGCCATTCTCCATAATATATTTTGCAATTAGATCCGGTAGTAACGAAAAAAAGGGGATATATTACACACATTTGCTAACTCTAAACTCAACAATTAACACATAAGGCCACTATTATTTTTTCGGGAATAGAAAATAGAAATAATAAACCCAATAACATATAATTTTAAAAATATGACTAATACTGATTGCGCTTAATCATATACACATAAAATACCTTGAATACCAACAAAGAGATTTGAGAGATGAGCTAAAATCGTATCAGGATCTCATGATGGCACAGAGTTAATCCTAAACGTGTAATTAATCTCGACTTCCATCTTACCAAGTGAATGTCTAAACATATAGTCTCTGATGTTCATTAACAGGAGTATTTTTTTAAAGGCTCAGATAAATAAAATTCAAGATGCAGACTCGTCCATGCTCGATTTATGAAACATATAAACTTATTAGTTAGCATCTAAAATCAAAGAAAAGTTTTATGATTTAATTTCACCGTAATTTAAGTAACCACACCTTATTCTTACTCTTATAAGGATAAATTTTTACGAGAAAAAAAATCAAAGTGCCATATTTGAAGTAGATAGGTGTGTAAATCATGTAATTTAAAATATTATCTAGTTTTCTTTATTTATTTTGCTGGGATGCATTGGGATGTCATTGATTGAATCAAAATTGTTCCTTTGTTCATCATAAACCATTTTTACGCGTAATTTAATGTGATTTTAACTGTAAATAAAAATCTAGGAAAATAAACGTATAAAGTTCTCTTCTAATATATACAAAACTTGGGCAAATTTTGTTTATTCCTCTATTAGGTATTGTTTTCTATTAACGCTCTAAAATAAGCCCATTAAATATAAGAAACATCGAATCAGGGGCAAAATTTCTTTATATGTTACACGAATTACCATTGCAATAACTCAAATCAAACAAGTACGATAGTTTTGATTGAAAGTCATTTGCCACATTTATTCCCGGGCATATCGTGCTGCAGCTGATCAAATAATTCCGATAAATTGATTTCTTAGTGACATAATTGAATCACATTTCTGATGAGTTTTTTGCGTAAAAAAAATAATTCTGATGAGTTTCTTAAAAAGGAAATATTAAATTTTGATCAATCCATCTTATAGTCACTTTCTGATGAAGATGTAGATAAACTATTTATCTACGCACTAAATCTATTTGAACGCCCTTTATTCGAGTATCAAATAATGGGAGGTATACAAAAATACGAAATTTCCATCAAATATGTATTCCTCCAGTAGAGTTTGAGCAAATGAATACAAAATACTAAAAAAATAATACAGAAGCCGAGGAGGGAATAGTAAAGATTTCAATAGAACTAATTGTTTAAATAAACTCAGTATCAATAAAAGTGGAAATCAGTCTTTTTTCTACGATAGTTTCTTTAATTGCGTTATTACTAAATATGATGAGCTTAGAGCTTTATGGCTCCTGAATAATCATGTTTTCTTCCAATTTCTGGCCCATAATAATTGATATAATGTAATAAACCAGCCATTTCGATAAGTTATGAAGTTTAGAATAGACTGACGAGATGATCTTACCCCCTTGATATTCAAAAAAAAAAATACGAAGAATTCGAATAACAGTGATTCAATGTATTGAGTTACTGATATACAAGATCATAACAAAGTCCGAATCCCAATATCTCAAAATTTTCGCACTAGAGAATTGATTTTTATACAAATCCCTATTTAAAAATGCCATGGATTCATGAAACAGCATGATATTCTCTATGTATAAATTATCTAACAAAACCCTCAAAAATCATTGACAATGGTACTTGTAAAAATTTCTAATATTTTATAATAGATGGATTTTGTATTTCCCAATCATTTTAAGTGCTTCGGTTTATAGTTTTCAAAAAAAAAAACCACAATTAGTCCCAAGCCTTAAATAATTATAGTCGGATTGATTTTTAAATTTGTTTGGAAAAACATGTATATAAAGCATAGCATCTACCCCAAATAAATCTTTACTCCATTAAAAATATCATCAACTAAATTTGGACGAGCAATATATTCAAATCTGTTACTTGATATCTAATATTATACTTTATTCTTTTAAACTGCTAGTTAATATATAATTTTTTTTGTCATTTTGATTTAAAATGGAGGACCAGGAGAAAGGCCCATATGTTGTTGATTCTCGTATAAACGAGCATGGTTATTTTTTAGAGCAACCTGCAGATTTTATCGGAGGTATTCCGGAACCACTTCATATATCGGCTTGGTTTATTATTGCAACCGAACTTTGCGAAAGATTTACTTACTATGGTGCATCTCTTATGTTTACTCAGTATTTAAGGTTGCAATTGAAGCTTCAAAAACAAAGTTCTGTAGCTATTGTTAGAGGATTTCAGTTTTTCTGCTATTTTACCACCCTTTTCGGTGCTTACGTCGCTGATCAGTATATAGGAAAATATAAGGCAATCACCTCTTTTGCCTGCTGGTATGTAGTTGGTACTGCTCTTCTTGCGATTTCAGCATTGAGCTCCTTGAAATCATCTCTACATCTACCTCTTTTCATAGTTTCTACATATTTGTTCATCGGTATTGGTACTGGTGGAATTAAAGCAAATGTTTCTGCTTTTGTTGCTGAGCAGGTCAAAATCGGATATAGACCTACTAGCTCTCCAGGAATATACATAGATTCTAGATCCACTGTTGAACGTTGTTACAGATACTTTTACATGGCTATCAATGTTGGCGCATTTACTGGTATGCTTATTTGTCCCCAAGTAGCGAAAAACGTAAATTATTTTTCTGCTTTTTTGATCCCTGCTGTTGTCATGGCAGCTGGTGTTCTCATTTTCGTCCCGGGATATAAGTTCTATGTTAAAAAACCGATCGGAGATTCGCCTTTCAACAAAGTATACAGATGCATGCGCCACGCCCTTAAAAATAAGAATCCCGAAAATCAACACTGGCTTGATTCATCAAAAGGTCTAAAGGATGGTGAATGGGACGATAACTTTGTGGATGGTCTAAAACGCAGTCTTAGGGCATGCAAAGTGTTTTTATTTTACCCCGTATATTGGGCCTTATATAATAACATGAACGATAACTTTATTAATCAAGGATTACAGATGGATAGACCAAGCTGGTTATCTGCTGATCAGTTAAACGTATTGAACAGTGGAGTTATTGTTATTCTCATTCCGATATTCGACACTTTCATTTTCCCATGGTTCTCCAAACGAGGTATATATTTGGGCCCAATAAAAAGGATATTTATTGGATTTATAATTGTATCAATTGGATTTGTTTATGTTACCGTTCTTCAAAAATTTGTTTATAAAGCCGGCCCCTTCTATGATTTTACTGGTCCAGATGTTTCTGCTGAATCTTATAACAACATTTCTATCTGGTGGCAAATTCCAGCTTATTTAAGCATCGGCGTCTCTGAGATTTTTGCATCAGTAACTGGCCTTGAATACGCCTTCTCCCAAGCTCCAGCTGAGCTCAAATCTACCCTCACTGCTGTATTTCTATTCACAAATGCAGGAGGTTCTCTGATTGGAATGATTTTGGCCATCTGGAGTGGAGATCCTACAGTTTTATACACATTTGCAGCTCAATCTTCCATAATGTTCGTGGTAGCATTAATCTTTTACCGTTTATTTAAGCATTATGATATCGAGGTCAGAGCCCAAAGCACCTATGGTGGATAGTACTATTATCATACTTCTCTTTACAATTAACAATTGTTAACAAGTAATTTTTAATTTTAATAATATGTTCAACAAATAATATTTTAATACAGTAAACTCATCATAACTTTAAATTATTTATCATAAAGCTCATCTTTAGTTCTACGGTTTCAAGTAACTGTTATAGAAATGAATTAAAATTTACAAAGAAACAATCGTTTCACTCTATCAGTGAAAATTATTAATTTAGATTTACTAAATATCTCTAAGCCAGCTGCTTCCTCTCTCTCTCTCCTTTAGATTTTTTTATTTGAATTAGCCAATAAAATTTCTGAATTCCATTACCAAAAAAAAAGTTTATTTCTATTTCCACTCTCTCTCTCTCTGATTAGAAATTCTATTAGTCGAATTAGTCAATAAAATTGCAGAATTCCATTGTCTTAATAGCTTATTTTTGACACTTATTTTTTCGCTTTCCGACACTAAGCCAGCTGCTAAAGCTGTCCAGCTAGCACAAGAGAGCTGTATATTGTTATACAGGCTACCTGGCCTTAGTGCTAAGCATTATAACAAGGCTCTAGACAACTTTTAGAGCCGAATAATAAAAAAAAAAAAACAAAAAAAAAAACGATCGATCGTGAGATC
>LSSL01003176.1:0-12201 GCA_001953115.1 Smittium mucronatum | reverse complement strand
GTTATCTTACAATAAAATTCCGTGATACAAAAAAAAAAACAGGGGCGATGGTACAAAAAATGTCTTTCACTTTTCGCTCAATGTTATTATTAGTTTAATATTATTCGAATACCATTGGGTTGATCATATTTTTGAACCAATTGGAATCGTAAATATACACAAATAGGGGCAAGGCCCAAATTTTGGCCATGAAAGGGTTAAGGAAAATTCAAGAAAAAAAGCACAATTTTTCGATAAAATTGGAATTTGAAAGCAATAAAACTTTGATAATTGGATGTTAATAAATTTTAAACCTTTGGGAAGCTTTCTGTTGAGCGAATATAATTTGTAAATTATAACAAAAATCGTAGATTTTTGATTCAAATTGGCTGCCGATGTGGTACAATGTGATAAATTTAGCTGATGATAAAATTTGTTAAATACCATATAAAAATTTAATATTAAATATTAATCTGGCACAAAATAAAATTCGAATTATTTATCCAATATTTATATTCGATAGTTAAGGTTGTTTTATTGTTGTATATATTAAAAAATTGATTTTTAAAACCCAAGTATTAAACGAATAATATATTTTGATAATATATGTGATAATAAAAGACAAAAATTTTTTTTTTTGAATATAATTAAAATCCTAAATAAAGCTTCATTGGAAATTAAAAATTTAATGTATATTATTGGGTAAAATGTTATTTTCATTCTATATCAAGCTTATATTGCTATCCAATCATATGACCCGTAAAATTTTATCAAGATCAATTAGAGATCATTTCCACGAGAAAAAAAAATACAACCACGTACAACATATACATACATACATATGTATGTATATTTTATTTGGATGTGACAACCATGTGGATTTGAGCATTTGGTGGTGATTTTGAGATCTATGTGATATTGAACACAACTATTTTTATTGGCTATTTTTTTAATTTTGATTCCAAAACTTGTTAATAACCGGCAAATTATTTCTCAAAATTTTTATTGTTAATCAAATTGAGTATCAAGTTTATATTTTGTGCATTTCTCTAGATTTGCACTAAATGGGGGTTATTTTCCCCCTAAGAATTAAAAAAAAAATCCAGTTTAGTTAAAGCTAAAAGACTATGAATTTGATCTACAATATTATGAAAATTTGTCTACGCCATTTAAAAAACTACTTGTACTTGGTTTTATTAGAATAAAAATCCAAATTAATTGATATAAACTGAGCTTAAAAAATATAGTAATACATTTCGAGACTTGATATTTTATTGGTATCTGTTTTAGAGTATTAAATTTTGAAATCAATAGAATGAAAGATGTCGTTAAAGTTTCCTTTTGGGCACCTTTTCAAATAAATATTTAGAACAAAAGAAGCCCTGGTTCAGAAATTCATGCCTTTAAATAAAAGCTCAAACATCGCAAAAGTAAAAACTGTCACTTTTATATGAAAATATTTTTAAAAAAATTTACTAAAGCATGTTGAAACAGAAATATTATTTAAGCTATTAATCTTTATACTTCCTCTATTTTTTTTAAAAAAAAGTTACTGAAAGCCCAATATATAATATTCATAACTAATTCCCCCTGAAGTTGATTATATTTGTCTATTTCGGTATATATCAAACATATATCAAAAAATTTATAAATTTTTGTGTAAATGGAACTCTTGATTATTATAAAAATAAAAATTGTTATCTAATAGCACCAAGGCTGATCAGGTCCTTATTTTTTATATAAAATTTTCATACATCAGCGAAATAGAAATTACTAATTATGTGATCAAAATTTGATCATTTTATAAATGATTCTTTGCCTAAGAATTCATAACTTAAATATTTTCTTTAGATCAAACATTTTACCTTTAAACTTAACTAATATATAAGAATAATATAATACAATGTGATTCGATTTAAAGTGATTTTGTATCACTTAATTTAATATTAATTTTTACCTTATATTTTTTAAAAAGGGGTTTAATTATATTTATTTCATGCCAACCATTTATCTAAAAATCCTCGTATTGATGTTCATTTATACAGATACAGGTTTTTTAATTTTAGAGTTTCAAATAAAAAAACGTATAGCTGTAATGAACCAATAGATTCAGTACGCGCATTGAATATTTCATCCAATGAAGAAAGCCTCCCATAAGCATAATTGAGTTTTAGAAAATAGAAAATAGTAAAAATAAGGAAGCTTATCCATTTTGGAATTTTTAATCTCTTCAACTTTTCTCTTCCCCCATATTTTATATTTTTAACTAGTATATCTGTTTACCTTTTATTGTCGAAATTATCCCATTAAAACTGATCCTTACAATAAAATTCTAAAACAAAAAAAAAAAACAACTTAACTAAGGTATATCAATCCTCTTTTTATTATCCATTCTCAGATCAAATTGAAAGACTTGTGAGAGTTAAATTTTTTCTGATCTCAATATACTTTATTAAATCCCAATCATTTTATTTCGACCTCCTTTTAAGCTTTATAAAAGCTTTTAAAAGTATATAAATTTAGATCAGGGAAATATCTTTATCAGTAAAATAACCCTCATTTAGTGCAAATCTAGAGAATTGTAAAAAATTGTAAACTTTATACTCAATAGAATTAACAAAAAAAAAAATTGAGAAATAATTTGCCGGTTATTAAAAAGTTTTGGAATCAAAATTAAAAAAATAGCCAATAAAAATAGTTGTGTTCAATATCACATAGATCTCAAAATCACCACCAAATGCTCAAATACATATGGTTCTCACATCAACATACAACATATATATATATAAATTATCCTATTTTTGGGTATTATTTTTATGTTAAATAAAAATAAAAACCTGACTAATAAAAAACTATATAAAAAAAACGGGTATATTATTGGTTTTAAGATTAGTATTTATATTACAAAGAATGAATTTACTAACCCTTTCTGCGTCCAAAAAAAAATCCCTATATATTTAATTTAACTAATACTATTTTTTGACAAGAAAATTTGGACCAATTATAAAGTAAATTTTAGAATATTACTTTCTTTTGTCTGAAAAATAGTTGTAAATTTTTTATCGGAAAAATTGAAAAGATTAATCCTAAAAATATTGGGTTTAATAAAAAACATCATGTTTTAGGTAAATTAGTCAAAAATATGTTCAAAATAGTGGTGAACACATTTAAAGTAACCGAGCTCTGCTCAATTTAGTTGAACTTTACTATCTATCCTTATTTTATCTTTAAAAATTATAAGAAAAAGTTTAAACCGGTTGAGAAAAATGTTATTTGAATCCAAAAAAATGATTATCATAAAGATAAAATCTAATAATTAAATATTACCGATAATCCCATGAATGGGCTAAACATCATTAGAAAAAAATTGATATCAATTTGTGTACGTAATTATTAGAAGTTTTAGAAGGTTTATTAAATAAAATAATTGATACTAATAAATAGAGGAAAAAAAATATCCTTGTCTAAAAGAATTATTGAATTTCAATAAATAGTACAATTTTGAGCTTTTTTAAAAATCAAAGCTGATTTAAAAACCAAATTAAAGATAAAATTTGAATATAAATTGCAATTGAGTTAATAATTTTTACTTTCATTGATAAAAACTTGTAACTCATACAAGTTTATTTTCAATTTATCTAAAACAATAAAAGTTTTTAGATTACTATTTTGGCGTAAAATTTTATTTTTTTTCAAGTTTTTTATTTTTTAAATATTTAAATTCCAAAAGATGGAATATAAGTTGGCTCCGAATAAACGTTCAGAAAAATTTTAAAATTCATTTAAATTTTTTAAAAAAGTTTTTTTTTTTCAAAATATTTTCATTGAATTAATATAACCTTTATCGAAATTTTAATTTTTTTGATCATCTAAAGTATACAAAAATATCAATTTTACTTTTTAGCACCCAAATTTCAGCTTCAACATACTTTTTCTTAACATAAATGAATTTTTTTATTTAAGAGCATAATTATCATGGAAATCGATTTAAATTTAAGGTTCTTTTTATAAAAATATAGTTTTAATGGCATATGAGATATCCAAAGTTAAATATTTTCACTTGAAAATCAGCTATCGATATTACCCATAAGAATATAAATTTTTCGGATTCAGGGAAATAATATCACTTGGTAATTTGGTATCTGACACTCCTATTAAAACTTAGATTAATTTGGTTTTATTAATTCTCAAACATTAGCCATACACCTTTTCACGAAAAAATAATTCTTTTTCATTCTCTGGAGATACTGATTAAATTAAAATCTTGTATAATTTTGCTAATAATTGAAAATATGTATATTTTTGCTATGATTTCTTAAAACTTGTCTATTTTTGTAGTTGATTCTAAAAATCATCGGTGCGTTATTGCAATTGTATTGAAAATATCATAAAAAGAGGTAAATTATTTTTGAGCGGAGGATAGGAAAACCTCAGGTATAAAAAAAAATTGGAATAATTGAGCCTATAAATGATAATGAAATTTTAAAAAAAAATCAACCTTAAAAGAAAAAAGAAAAAATGGTACAGATTATAAAATCAACGACAAAATCAAAAACGCCATAATAATGAACAAGATAAAAAAAAATCGTTATGGGGATGTTAAAAAAGAAATAATATCAAAGGGAGGATTGATATTATTATTTTTTATGTACAATGGTTTCAAAAAAAAATATAAAAAAAAAAGTTACTATAGTCCTAAAAATCGAACTTTATTCCCTGTTTATATAATGAAATTTATTCATGTTGATTTAGGAATCTAAATCACTGCGAAAATTTTAATTCCAAGAAAGTATGCGGCTTATCTAAAATTTGATTTAAAGAGATATTTATTTTTTGTAACAGACAGAGTCAGATTCAAATTTGGATCCCAATTTTGAAAAAAAAAAGACCGCAGAGGATATTTGAGTCCTAATTTTTGATCAGCTGTTTATTTTTCTGTAAAAGCCCCCAAAATCTTCCTGTTTTCTATGTTAATCCTAAATTTTACTTTTATAGGAAAAAAATAATCAAAAAAAATTTAAAAAATCTGATATTTTCGTCCCCATGTTATTTCTAATCGCAATTGAAAAAAAACAAAGATGATAAACTGTGCTTAACTTAATAAAGAAATCGTCTTTCGGTATATATTAATCAAAAAATAGCTTTTTTTTTATTGCTAAAAGAAAAGAAAAGATTTTTTTTTTAGTTATCAAGTTTTGAAAAGCTACTACAAATAAATACATAAATTATTTAAAGCATTAATAACAGCCTTGCATAAAATATAAAATACTGGCTAATAAATAAAATTTCACTCGCCTAAAATTCAATTGAGTTATTTAAAAATGTATTCCACTCGCTAAATATTTATTAATAAACAATTACCAAACAATGAAAACCAAAATTAAATTAAATAGGGATCACACCCACCAAAAAATTATTGAATTCGCTTAAAATGAATCAGACATATGTGTATTATTTCAATATAATGTGTATAAACGTAGAAGTTCTGATTCGAATACTATTTCACTTATTCTGAAAAAGATAAACACAATTAATGTAATTTATCTTTAAATAACCTGTAGTAACAGGTAATTTTTTTGCTCCTGAGCAAAATAAATATATAATCTCGGAACTAAATCAATATTAACATAATTTTATTATTATTTTATTATTATTTTACTTTATCTTTAAAAAAAAATAAAAAATAAACTATAAATAAGTCACTACTGAATGGCAAAAAAATGTAGACACTAATAGCATTTATAATTACCTTAAATTAAGACACGAAATATCCAAAATAATTCTCACTAATATTTTTAGAACATAAAAAACTGGTATTTAAATACACAAAGTTTCCAGAGATACAAAAATTATAAGAGTTACTTTTGAAAATTAGGAGAATAAAAATTCAGCAAAATTTAATAATTTTTTTTCATAAAATTATTATTAAAATATCCATAATTAATAAAATATAACTTTATTCAGAATTTTTATTCTTTTAGACCTTTTTTAAAATTATTTGTACTCTTATACTTTCATATTATTTAAACTAAACTCTTTTTTCTTCTGTTCTATAATTTCAATAGAAAAAAAGAAATCAAATTAAAAGAATATATTATAACATCAAAAATACAGTAAAAAAAAATACCATCTTTAAAAGCATTGTTTATTCGCCAATAATCCAGTTGATATTGAAATGATTTATTAATCCATGATAAAAATTCAAAGTATAACATTTAGAACCCAAAAAAATGGTACAGGTTTATTTGAAAATTAAAAATGTTAACATCTATAATTTATCTTATTAAAAAAAAATGTGAGTTTTAATTAATATGTATTAACCATTTATGCGAAAAACAAAAAAAAACTAATTAGTATTAAATAAGATGCTTTTTTATATATTTTCACCTAATCAACTGAGATATGACTTCAAAAAATCATATTCAAAATTTGGTATTAGATTTTTTTTTTCTGATTCTTAAAGATCCTATAATACATTAACTTGGAAAATTTTTTTTGGGTGATTTTAATGTTAAAATAACAGATTCTTATGTTTGATTTTTTTTTAAATTCTAATTATTATTCGAATATTGGTAAATTTTCGGTGATTTATTTAAATTTATTATATGATTAATGATTATTTATATATAGATCTACTAAATAAATTGATCACCATTGATATTAATTGATAATCATTATTTAAACTTTTTGATATATAAGTTTTACAAAATTAAATCATTTTTTATTAGTCACTGATTAATTAATCATTAAGATAAAATATGATTTAAACTCTTAAAAAAAATTGAAAGGATAATAAATAACGAATGAAATTTGATATATGATTTTTAGACTATATTACTATATCCTCAATGATTATTCTTATATGTTTTTTAATACTAAGCAGCTTTTTTTTGCAGAAGCTCACGCTTCATAATGTAAATAAAGATTATTTTTGATTTTATAAAAAATCTGTTAGACATTTTTGGTGATCGGATTTTTTTTAGTTTTGTGCTAATAAATTTGCATAAATTTTAAAAAAACTGCAGAAGAGTCAAAAAATTAACCAAATTGAATCATTTATGATAATTTTAAAAGCAGAATTATATTTGAAACTTATAAAATTACATAAAAGGAATATTCTCTTTTAGAGCAGATATTTTTCTTTCAAAATTTTACTAACCCCTTAATCACCTAATTAAGAAATCTTGTTATAGGTAATCTATAAATTTATTGGGAAGCCAGAATTGGAGTTACAAAAAATTCCTTTATTTACAAAATACGGAAAATATATTAGACTTAGTATCTTTTTTCGATTTTTATTGTCAAGGTAAGGATTAAGTTTGATTATATTTAATGGTTTAAATAATAAAAAAAGTCAAGCCTTGAAAAAAATTCCCTTTTATCCCAACTGTATTTCAATTTATGTAGCTTCACTTTTTATTGTCTGATATTAGTAACAGAAAAATTCAGCTATTTAAACTTTAACAAATATAATAAATACTACATAATAAAAATAAAAATTTAAGTTAAATCTAATTAATTACTGTATGGTCATTCTAACGCTTAATATATGAGTATCGAACACTATGGTTTGTTTTTTATGATAATAAAACAAATGTTTATTAATTAAAAAAAGAGATAAATTTTCATTTATTTAATAAATTTGTTTTTTTATTAAAATTGTGTTTTATACCAAAAATTTCGACTAATCAATAATATAAATGCTTTTTTAATATAGTTTATTTGTTATAACATTAAAAAAATTGTTTTATTTATGGTCAGTACCGAAATAAATATATTTATTCGATAATGATTTTAATTAACAGCTTTCATACTAAAAAATTATGCGATATTTATAGATTGTATAAAAAAAATGTTTTTCCGAAAGGAAAAATAAAAATATCCCGATTTTTTATTATATTTTCAGTTTGATAAATTGAATATTCAAATAGATTTTTCCTTTAATTTTAATTTTTCACTAAATTAATTAAACGTATCCTCAATACTTTTTTTTTCATCTAATAAAATTAAAAATATCACTTATAAATCATATTTTAAAATAAGGGCTAATTTCTATAAACTTATTTTTTTAAAACATAAATTTATTAGATAAACATCAAAGTATTTAAAAAAAATAATAGTGGCATTAAAATAGATTGATTTTTATCTTATTTTTGTTGAAAAACTGGTTATGATCTTTAATCAAATTTAGATTATTTAAAGTGGGGTTTCAGTACCAATTCTATATATACTAAAAATTTCTTAATTTTACTAATAAGTTTTAATCTATATTTTTTTTTAATACACCTCGATATAAAAATTTAACCCAAAATTTAAAACCATAATGTATTTATTTCTGCAAAAAAAATTTTTTTAACTATAATTTTCTTCAAATAAATAAGACTGCTTATTATTGTGAATTTTATCACAAATTATATATATTTTATTCATCTTTCAAATTATCTAAAGAATTATTATAAATATACTTTAAACACAAATAAATTACAGCTTTATCCATATTGATAGCGATTTTTCTTTTTTAAATTCGTAGAAAAGTAGAGATGCATAAATGAGACGCTTATATAATATTTCTCGTTTTTTTTATTGATATAAGAGGAAAATTGTAAACATAAAATACCAAAGATTCAGAAAATTAATTTTTACGCTAAACTTCTCATAATTAAATGTTATATTAGACAACTTTTTAGCTGTTAAAAAGCTTCATCTGAATTTTATTTTCATTTTTATGGATTTTCTTTTGAGAGAAATTCTTTTCTTTTCTAAAAAATCGACTTTTCATACTTTTGAACCGATTATTATTTTATTTTACTTAATAACACATTTATAAAGCACTTTAATACGAGGTTCAATTTATTTTTTTCAAAAAAATATTTAAAAGATGAAAAATAATAAAAATGTAAAAGAAAATAGAAAAGAAAAAAGAGAATGTTATAAAGAAAAAAAATTTAATCATTTATATTGACGATTGATATTGTGAAAAAATTTGGGGGTTTTTTTAAAATTTCAAGTATAATAAAAACTTTAGTTTAATTTGATTTGATTTTTAGGATAATTTTTTTTTAAAGGTTGAGTTGAAAACTTATTTCTAGCATTATGTGTATTCGGTTTTTCAAATGATTTTTTTATTGAGAATTTACTAAGATTTTCTTAATAAATTGATTTAAAACAAAAATTCGAAAGTTTAATTTGCTTTTCAAACCAGAGAAAACCTTAATGAACATTCTATTATAAAAAAAAACAATAAAAATATGTCCTCAGCAACTATGTGTAAAAACTTAATAAATTTCTCCCCCAATTTTTATCATTTAATGGATTTTAATCATCATAACACGACAGTATTTCTATTATAACAACAAATCCTACCCACATAAGATTTATAAATAAGAAATGGTAAATAAAAAAACTAGGATAGATAATAATTTAATCTTTCTCTCTGATAAACTTAAACTAAGCTTTTTTTTTTAGTGATAAAATTTATGGTAAATATTTAAAAATTAATGTAGCCAAATTAATCTAATATTTACTTTGAACTCTAATTTGAGCTTCAGATACCAAAAAACTAAGTAATTATATCTCATGAGCCTGAAAAATAAAAGGATGTGGAGGGATAGGTGATATTTTATTTATAAAACAAAAAACGGACTATTAAATATCAAATAAGCCATTAAAACTAAATTTTTACAATCGGGAATATTTTTAAATTTATTTCCTACATAAATATGTTATTTGTTTTAAAAGATAAATTTATCGGAAATACAATTATTTTGAAGTTGAAAAGTGGTGGAATTCTTGTATAATTAGTTTTTATAAACTTTAATATATCACAATCAAGAAAATTTATTGACTAGATACATTTTCTATTAATTATATTAGTATCTTTTTTAAAAAAAATACTCGATTAAAAATTTTCATTTCTATTCAATATTTTCGGAGTCTTGTATAAGTATCCGGGATTATATGTTGCCTTTTTATTTATAGATATTTAAATTAATATAATTCCAGAGTGTGAAAAAATATGAAAAAAATGTTCTAATGGCACTTACTTTTTGAGAATTTTGAAAATATACTTGAAGAAAACCAATTTTATATAAAATATTCTCAAATTTTCATAAATAACTTAATATTAATATTCATACTTATGGATAAATTATTTATTTTGCCTCATTATTTTTTTGATCAATGAAAATTAGAGGTGTTTATTGAAACCAATGAGAAATTATAATGAATAGAAAGTTTGTCTTTTTTTTTTTGTAAATAATAATCTAACTTAGAAAAACATAATAAAATTTCCAGGGTGATTTTCACAAATATATAATAATTTATTAAAATTATTACATGCTCCGTTTATAGATTTTAGAAAATGATTAATTTTTAGAGGTTTTGCTTAATCATAATGTTTTCAAGAGATCTAAATATCATTTATTTCAACTCTTAAGTTATTCTTTTAATTTTTATAAATAAAAATTTAATGTTGTTATTTATCTTTATCAAAACTTTTTATTTGATTTTTTAATTACTATAAAAGCGTTAATATAAAAGATAAATTTAAAATTATAATACATTTATTATAAAAAATTAGTTTTAATGGTATATTTGATACCTAATAGTTAATTTTCTCATTAATTAATATATCAAATTTTAGATATCCACGCACGCCCTTTTATTTTTACGATCCAGTGACATATAATTACTTTTTTTTTTTTTTTTTCAATTGGAGCTCCAATTAATTTCCCAATTAAAGATTAAATTAATTTGGTTGTATTAATTTATAAATATTCTCCATAAATATTATAAAAAATAATCGGATTAGGTATAATTTTCTGCGAGGAAGATGAAATTGAAATTTTGTATACTTTATTAATGATTTTAAATGTCTATTTTTGCAGCTTATCCAACAATAAATAATTGTGCAGAAAATATATAATGATGCTTAACATAAAATCATAAATTATATATCATTGTTTCAATTATACAGAACTTGTATTTTATAAATACTTTTCATAAGTTATCATAAATAATCGAAATTTTTTACATATTACGATTAAAAATATCGTGTAATTTTATCAACGACATAGGATAATCAATTATTCAAACTGAAATACAGTAAAGAAGAAATTTAAATATTTTTAAAATTAAATAAGATTTTTAATATATATAAATACGTCTTTAAATTATGTTGATAATTTATTTTAAGTGATTTTATTAAGTAAACGAAAATGATTTTCCTTTGATATTATAAATTTTAAATCAATAATTGAATATTAATATTTCAAAACAGAATATGTAAATTTACATCAGAACTATTTTATTCTTTTCATTATTATAGAGATAATAAAAAAATTATATAATGAACCTTCTAACTTTACTTTTAAAATACATATAAAAAAATTAAATTTTATAACTAAGAATATGATGAATCTTAAAAAATAAATCTTTGATCTCTATTAATTATGAAAAGTTCCAAAATAATTATTATTAATTCTTCAATATAGTTTTAGATGTTATAAATATCCAAACCAAACCAATTAATATTAAGAACCATTCCATAATATTTGAGAAAAAATCAAAAACCAAACTAAAAATATATATATTGTATGTGGCTGTGACGCCTATTTAATGTTATTCTTGACCAGTGGATTTGATTTTTATGTATTTTTGATTATTTTCAATTAGATTTAATTTTTGTGTGCCTTGATCTATTATTGGCAATTTTGGCCTTTGTGTGAGAACGAATACAAACATTATTGAATGATTCAATAAGGTTTTAGCAATAAATCCATTTTTTTAGTCCAATTAATTTTTTAAAAAAAATTACAGCCCAATGGTATGCATTTTATTTTGGGAATCTTAAGATAGTATATTGAGGATTAAAAAAGAAAAAAAAATTACAATCTCGCATTTCCGTTCAAAGAAAATTCTTAAATTCAAAATAATCAAAGCCCAAAAGTCGAGTTCCAGAAAAACTATTTGAAAAAAAACAGATTGATTACGGCTCTAAGTGAAATATTAGCTAAGTAAAGGAGGTAGTTTAAATTTTCTAGCATTAAATTTAGCTTTAAAATAAAAATTTTAGATTTAAAATTTCGAAAAAAACGCAATTTTATATCTTTTTTTTAAACTTCCTTAACTTTATATACACTTTTTATGCCATTTACTTATTTTTTTAGGGAATAATAACGGATAATTTGAAGAAATTTTATTCAAATAATATGTTTTTTAGGG
>LSSL01003165.1:0-18461 GCA_001953115.1 Smittium mucronatum | reverse complement strand
ATATCTGGGTATATTTATGAACTTTAACTGTTTTTTTTATAAATATTTTTCATTTTTATTAAGAACAAGGAAAATTTTCGGATTAATTTATTAAAAGTTACTTAATTCAGCGATCATTTAGAAATAAGCTGTTTAATGAAAATCAAAATTTACTATAAAGCTATTATTTATTGCATAGTTAAAAAAATCCAAATTTTTATTTATAAGTAGCTCAGATAACGAAAAAAATGAAATATTTTTGTAATTTGGGGTTTAAAATGAAAGTTATTACGCAAATGGGTATTTTTTTGGTACATCGATACAAATTTTTGGAAAATTAGAAATTATGGTAAATTGAATAAATTCGCCAAATTAGAAATTTTCTATTATAGCGTTTTTTTTAAACAATAAAACTATTTTATCAGTTTCTAACATTTCATTTACACATATATTATTATATGACGTTTTAAAACATATGGAAAACATTCTTTTATGTATTTAATTTTAAAAAATAGTCAAAAACAGGCCTATATCTCATTCAAAGTCACATCTCACATTAAAAAAATGTTATTAAAATTTTTATATTTCCTATATTTTATTTCAAATCGATTTTTTAATAAGCTATATAGATATCTTGGCAATTTTATTTTATTAATAATATAAAAATTAGTTGAATTTAATCCATGTTAATGATTTAACTATAATATAAACGTATAATATTTTGGATTAGGGTTAGTTATTCATATTTTTGAAAGATTTATTTAGTGAGATATTTGATTTTAATAGTTACTACAAAATTATAATAAACAATAAAAACTTCGAGATAAAAAGCATCTAAAACCTAAATAAAGTTTTTGGAATAAATATCTAATCCTGGTTGTAAATTTTTTAAAAAAATAATAAGAAAAGAATTACAATATTTAAATTCTAAAAATTATGATTTTTTGGTTTTTTTCAATTTGAATCAAAAAATATATAAATATATAAATATTAGTCCTAAATTTTCATTTTTTTAATAAGAGAACATTTAAATATGGAGCGATGGAAATCTACTACGTGTTAGAAGCAAAAAAAAATCTGTCAACTAAAAAAATTACTCAATTATTGGATGGGACCTTTTTCCTACTCGTTTTTTTTCCTAGACAGAGATAAACAAACGAGTTTTAAGTTTTAATTTTCATAAACCTTAATTTTAATCCACCTTAACCAACCCATTTTTTTTTGAATAGGAAGTTTCAAAATTTAATAAATTGGGGATAAAAGATAAAACAAAATTTTTTAAAAAGTGAAATTCACTATAGTATTTTTTTTTATTTTGCTAAATATATTCAAAATGTCAAAACCATATATTTAAAAATAGGTACGTGTGGAATTTAAACTACAATAAATAAATTATAAATTTTTAATTTTTTCTAAGAAACTCATATCATCCTAGCAAAAATACAAATTATTAAAAGTAGTGTTTTTAATGTATTTTATCTTATAATAAACGTTGGTTATAGCTTTTTTACATATTTCAAGAATTTTTTTTAGTTTTTATTTTACAAATTAGGGTTATATTAAATAAATATCAATTTTTCGGTTTAAAAATACTTTTTTCTAAAAGGTGGGATGTTATTAACTTGATTTTTTTTTTTTAATTAAAAAAAAAATTGATTAATTTAACTTTTCAATTGATAAATAACACATTTATACTCTATTTTCAAAAAAAATTATAAAAAAAATAAAAAGACTCTTCAAAATTTATCTCTAATCAAGGTATGTATTTTGATTTTAAATTGATATAAAATATTTAATTTTTTTATTTAGCTTTGGTGCTCTTGATTATTTTATATGAATATCTATATATATTTATATATTATTAGGATAAAATTTAAAAAATAATAATTGAAATCGCGTTCTAAGAGCGAAACCCACTTTTTTTATTTAGGGTCCTAAGTACTGCATTTTTCAAAATAATAAATACCAAATCTTCACATATATTTGTACTATTATTTTTTGGGAGTAATTGAGGCAGCTAACAGCAATCCCAGATAGCTATAATCTCGAAACAGGATTTTTTTTGTTTTTTTATAAAGAATTTGTTGATACTATTTAAATACTAGAAAAAACTAAAAATAAATAGAATTAAAAGAAAAAATTATTAATAAATTTCATCTCACTCCCATCTGTCACTCTAGTGGCTCCGAGTCTCACTGGGAACTGATTAAAGAGAAAATTATTCCCGAAAGACTTCCTAGTTTTTATTAATTTATGGAGGTTTATTTCGATAGATCTTTTTTTTTTATCTCGTTTGGAAATATTAAAATCATGTTTTTGGCGAATATTCCCTTAAAAAAAAGCAGTAAGGACTTTTCAATATAAATTAACACAAAAAAAGTAATTTTATTCCACGATATTTTTTTGCTCATTTTGCTAAATAAAAAAAAATATCATGATACTATAAAGCCTAAATTTCCATTTATTTCCATATATTTTGAATATTAAAGACATTAAGGGTCAATGAAATAAACCAATAACCTAGATTGGATTGAAACTATTTTTAAATGGCTGAGATAATAAAAATTATGTTCGTTTTTAAATTATAATAGCTTTAAATTAATCTACCTCTCACCAGCATTCATATTTTTTTTACTGTGCACCTTGAGAATCTTTTATTTATTTTTTGGAAAAAATCAGGAAATAAAATAGGTAGGAAATAAAACGCTACATTCACACACAACCTAGAGGCTATGAAACATTTTTTCGTTTTCCCAAACACCAAAGAGAATGCCTCAACACCAACCTTATGTAAATTGGTTTATTTTAAAAAAGAAAAAAAATCACAAATTATTATAGCTCCGCATTAACCCTTTCTCAATGAGTGTTTACTTAGTAATATAAAAAAGGCTTTAATTAAATTTCCAAATATAAAAATCAACTGAATTAAGAGAACCCGACAGGCTAAAAAATCAACACGGAATATTATCTAACCTTCGGTGTTTTAGCACAAAAAACGAAATACATAGTTTCTACTTGGTATAAATATTTGTTACCTCTATTATTACCTGATTGAGCATAGATAGGAAAAATTTAAGGTAAAAACATTTCGAGTTCGAATTTCTAACCTAATTAAAACTCAAAATATGATAATTCTGTGGTATATTAGCTTTTAATACCTTTTTTGTCCAAAAAGTCGCATTATAATCTTTTTTAGCAAAAATGCTGAATATTTAAACAATCTGATACCCTGGTTTTCATAAATACGAATATTATAACCTTTGGTGATAATTGCATACTTTTCAAGTTTTTAAAAATAATTGAGTGCTTTTTATTTTGATCCTTTAATCCTTTCACGGCCAGTTTTGAAAAAATAAACCCTGTTCTCGATCGATTCAGCTATTTTTTCTTAAAAAGACATTCGCGATTGGGTCAATTTTCTATTCTTTATTCGGAAAAATGTTATATTTCACTAATAGGAAGGCAATGCAATTTTTTTACCAGAAATAGGTTAATGAATCCATTCAGTGGAATTCGAAGAAAACTTATTTTTCATCAAATGCCCAAATAAAATGTACATATTCCAACGAAGATCTGATATCAAGGTCTATTAGGTTTATTTCTTTTAAAAGGCTGGACATAGATATGTCTGAATAGAAGTGAAATTCATAGTTTATTTAAAACTTTCCTGCATCGTAAAAAAAATCGGAGAAAAAAAAAGGTGAAAGAAAAAAAATATGTAAAGAGGCATTCCATAAAAACGGGTTATGTTTTTAGAAAGGGTACATACTTTTTAAAAAATAAATTAATTTGTTTAAATTTTAACTTCACCTCTCACATCAATGCCAGAAATGAAATTTCTGTCATCTAGAAGAAAAAAGCTCGCTCATGTTCCACTCGACTCTATAATTCATAAAATCGTTAATATCGGAATCTTTATCTATTTTTGTAGAGGGATCTGATTCAGAACTTTGGGGTGTGCTAAGAGCGGAATATTTTGAGGTATCATTCACTAAAGAATCTTTGTTGTACAATTTATTTTGCTTGTACGGGTCAGTTACCACAGTTAACTCGGACATTTTTTTGGGAACATTCAAATTTTGATTAGGCTTTCTGCTTCCTAAAGGAACATAGTTATCAATCTTGGTAGTGTTAATAGGTTTTAATCCTGCATGTAATAAATCACTGGAATCCTCATGAGATTTTTTAACATTGTTAGCAGGTGAATTGGGTGACACAACGCTTTCCTTTCCCTCAGAAGAATTGTGTTTTGGAGAATGTGGAGCAGATCTAAAGTTAAATATATCTGATCCAATTGGAGGAAAAGAGTAGTCGAGGATTTCAGATGTTTTTTTGGGAAAACCGTAATCTTCGTCAATAGGTAAAATTTTCGCGGACTTGGTTATTTGTAAATTGGGATTTGATTTTCTGGTTTCCTTCGTATTAAGAACCAGTCTAACATCTGGCTTTTCAGGTTCTCTGAAATTTTTATTGAAGTAGCGATTACCCAAGTTTTTTGGATTTTCATCTTCGAATAAATCGTATAACGACTTGAATGTTAGACTAATATCATACTCTATATTTTTACTTGTTCTAGCCTTTATTTCAACATCCGTTTTTAAAGATAAAGAGTTAGCTCCGAAGGTATTGCTGATCAATTTGGATTTTAATTGAGAGTTTGAAAATCCGTTTAATTTATTTGGGTATGAGTAATCTACATCGCCTTTGGAAATGTCTATTCCAGTCAGTTGTTGAACTATTTTTGAATGCCATTTTCTATATAAAGAGTCGAGCTCTTTGCGGAACTCATCGGAAAAGGCGTCAATTTTTTCAAGTTTGGAAACAAGATCAACAAGCTCTGTAGCGCTATTATCACTATTTTCAACTTCTGGTCCAGATGAAGGGCGTTTAAGGGTTGTCTGGTTGATTGCTATTCCTAGTCCGGTTATTTCGTCGTTCTGTATAATTGCGGGATCTAAAAGGATATAACATAAGAATTTTTAAGTTTTTGGAAGAAAGGTAGGCAAATATTATACTACATTGGGAATCGTAAAATCGGTTGATGGATTCAATTCTGTCAGGCGTGTGTTTACCAGATCGAGATTTCGATCTAGAAGATTTGGGTTTTTGTTTCCAAGGATTGGAGTATCGGCTAGACCCATTATTTAAGCTATAATCTTGGGAGAAGGAACTATTATTTTCTTTTCCTTTATCCCTAGAATTCTCAAAATAACTGCTATTGTTATATGGTGTATTTGGATAGTCGAAATTTTTTTTGGAGCTATTTTCTGAAAAATGGCTGGTATTGAAATGATGGCTATTTTGATTATTTTTTTTTTCATCGTTTTGGTGATTACTGCCCTGACGGGCCCAATTATTTTCATTGAAATCTCTTTTCCAAAACACATCTTGAACATCTTCCTTATTATTGTAATTGCTATTACCAGAACCATCTCGATGATTGGTGTGGATATTACTATTATTATTAATGTTCATAAAACTCTGATGACCTGATACAATGATAAAAAGAACATATTTATTATTAATTAATGCGATATAAAGGCAAAAATAACAATGAAATGATCTATGACGTGACGATAAACAATAAGATATAGATATCCCTAAAGAGAATCTGGACATTTTTGATTTCTTAAGAGGAAAATTTACCGTGGTCGTTTTCAGATGGATTATAGTGCTCTGGTGTATTACTGGCATTTTCATTTCCTAAGTGTTGATTCGAGTGATTGTATTCATTGTGATGAAAGTGGTTTTGACTGGAATTATGACTCTGATTGAAATTTTCATCATGGCGTTGATGCTGAGAATAATTATGGTGGTTAATGTAAGCGTGATCACCAGAGTTGTATTGAGGCTGTTTATTCTCAAAAAAAGTATTGGAATTAGAATTGTCGACATTAGAGCGATCTGAATCTCTATGAAGATTGTTAGAGGTGTTTCCTGTATGATAAGAAACTTTTTGAACTGAATTCCTTAACCAGAGAAAATCAGTGGGATGATCAGAGCTATACGTGGATGGATTGGTTTGATGATTTGGATTGTCTGAGCTGTTAAGGTTATCTGAAAAGTAATATTTTTTGTTATCAAAACTGTTATCACCAAACCTATAATATTAAAAAAGTAGAACAATAAAGGAACCGTTTTGGTAGTTGAAAGTGAAATCACTCTAAAAAGTGCGAAGATGAATAAAATGAAAAAGAGAATCACAAATGATACAGAATATACATACTGATAATCCTGTGACCTGTTGGAAAGCATAAAGGAGTCGGGATTTGAAATGAAGTCATGATGATCCCACCATTTTTGGATCATTCCAGTCCAAAAACCAGAGGAATCGTTTTGAGATACAACAGAACCATCTGAGTACCTTGAATAATTCCAGGGTTTTTTCTGACCAGCAAAGTGTATAATTTTAATATGGGAGTGTTGAGAATTGATAGCAGGTAGATAAGAGTAGAATGGAGAGCCAGTGGTATTGTAAGTGAAGCTAAGTCGGTAATTAGAGGGGGCACTAGACCAGCCTGAGAAATGAAAGTTCAAAAGACCTTGATCAGCACCATCATAGCTGATACCACCCGAACCAGTGCTTAATGAATTGTTCTCAGAGATGACTAATTGCAACAGCTGCGAATGAGTAGAGGGATTGGGATGAATCAACATGACCCCAGAATTAAACCAATCAGGCCAACCCATATCAGGAGCGGCGGAAATCAGGCCATGCATTTTTGGATTTTTAGAGTCTAACTCTTGAAAATATGAGGAGCAGTTATCAAAAATGGAGTCCACATTTTGCAGAACCAAAATATCAGAATCTAAATAGCAGATGGCTTTATATTCTTTAAAGAGAGAAGGGTTCCATAGCTCAACTTTTGTATAAGTATCAGCTAGATCAGGTCTCTTAAGAGCTTTAAGCCCTTCATGATTGACACTGGTGAACTTTCCTGCATGAACAATGGAGTCAAACGCCTCGGCTAATTTCGACAAGTTGGAAGAAGAAATTGAGGAGTCAGACACAAGACAAAGAATTTTGTGAGTGGTGTGAGTGACTCTGATCGAATGGCAAAGAACTAGAGCAGCTGGTACATAAGAATCATTAGTGACTAGGGTGACGTATGCGGCATTAAAGTCGAGCATTTGGGAAGATATTCTATTACTCTAGGAGGGATAGTATGAAGGTAAAAAAAGATTAGTGTATGTTTAGAAAATATTCAATTCTGCTAGCGGCATGATATGTAATATAAAGCTTCACTGAAGCGAAAAAAAGCTCTATTATCAAAGAGTTACATGATTATCAGGATTTACTGGTGCTACAGTAAACCAAATTCAGATGCGGTCTTGATCTTTTCTCGCTAATGAGATCGCTTCTAATTCACGAAGGTCAAGATTTGGACAGATTCGACACCTTTTAATAATTCAGCTAAAATTGCAGTTAAGAAATCCTGGAAATTTGCAATGCGCTAAATTCCCGCTCATTTATTGGCTTAAAAATCCGACAAAGAGCTGTATGTTTTTCTTCATCTATTCCATCACGGCACGCTAGCCATTTCAGAGCCGAAGACAAGATAATTGTCTACAGTACTAAGTAAATAAAAATATATTTCCAAAAGTTTTTTATCTATTGGGTAGAAAACCATAATACTCGATTATTTGGGATATGAAATTAGCAAATCGGAACTGTAGATTTGATCCTCGAAAGAGAAAATGCTTTTAGGGCCGATATAAAAAATGACATTGGCTTTTGGTAATATAAATATTTAATTTTAAATTTGCGCTTATTTGCTTAATTCAGGTTGTCATGAAATATCAGCTTGTAGATTAGTCGAATAAAATCTCAGGGGTTTTTTGGGACTTGGAGCAAACATCAAAAGTGATACTAAGCATATAAATTGTAGTATCATTTCATCATAATATCAGCTATAAGCCAATAAATGTTGAATTTCATGAATGAAGTCGATAGGTTATATAAATTGCAAACGCTAATTGTTAGATATTTAGTTTTAAAACAGAAAAAATATTACACACAATCCTTATTGTTGTTTCACCGATTCCCGATGAAAATTTATAAATTCAGATCTGGGAGTACAATAACGGCGTTTACACTTCGCCAATGGTAAATAAACTTTAATCTTACATAACTGTTATTAGTGTAATTTGATAAACTTTCAAAAATAACTAGGAGAAACCTTCAAATGAAGGCAAATTGTTTATTCATTAACATTCACTTCTTAGTCCTATTATATTCAAATTATCCTATTGTTGTCGATGTATTCCAATCTAATGGAATCCATTTGTCTAAAAAACTACTTAAAGCCTCAAATATCGCATTTTTTAGCCAATATATTGGAATTTCTATTATCATGTGTAACTCAACGGTTTTTTTCCCTCCTATAATATTCATAATAATTGATAATGCAAAAATTACAAATCAGATAATCGATATGATGATATCAGCTTAACTGCATCATCTCCAACAGACCAAATTGTGCAATAATTTATGGCTAATATTTATGCTATTTTTATTTACTTTTTAAAAATCTAAAATTATTGGCTATTTTCATTAACGACCAAATATAATTCACAAGATTTAACAAATCGAAGCGCGAAAGCCAGGCCCGCAAAGAAAGAATCGAACAACTATAAACTTTTAGAATGCCAACAGATTAAACTGTAGAATTATTTATGGTATATTTTTATGATGCTTTTCTTTGATCTGGAAATCAATTTACATCCCATTGGCTTTTTTTATAAGCTAATAAACAACTCTTTTCAAGATTTAGCGAACCAAAATTGGCGTAGAATACTGGCGATATATTGATTTATGTTTATTTTAGGATTAATTTAACCCTTTCTGGGCTCATAGGTGCATTATATTTTTATTTGTCAAATTTTTCATTTTCTATTCGATATATTGAAAATTAATCCAATTATTAAAGTATATTTTTAATATTTGATTACATTGACCAAAAAACGAAGGCAGTTTTTGTACAACCATCTTATAAAGAGTTAATAATCAACGTTTCGTCAGGTTTATTGTCTTTCAGGCACCTCAACAAAGTCACCTGTGACCAAATCTGATCCATTTATATGCTTTAATTGGTTTGTTTTCTTCCAACATTATTTTAGAGAATATAAGCTGCCAGTAAAACTTCGAAATAGTGAAATTTTTATTCCTGCTAAAAATCACTGGTCATGCAATGGTGTCAGTATTTCTTCCAATCTTCATTTCCAACTTCCCTTTCTTCCAATGTAATTTTATGACATTTTTTACAATCCCTTTCCCTCCTATTCTATTTGTTCCAAAATATATAAAAAACAGTACAAAGCTTTTAAATGAAAGTCTGCGAAAATTATTACAAAAAGCCCGTATTTGATCGATATTGAACTAGGATAATTGTTTTTTTTTGTTTCAATTAGCGGGTATGAATAAGAAAAAGCTAAAAGGAGAAATATCACAAGGAGAAGTGGAATCGGATCTAATTTATTGAAATCTTTTATTATATATCACTACAATCTCCATATCTCTGTCATCTAATTCATTCAAATTTAAAGGCACCTCTAATACGTTTTTGAGGGATAATTGTAGTATTTTTAAGGACTCGGGCTTTTTCATATTTAAGGTATCATTGGCCAAATTATAATTTAACCTTTACGTCTCCATTTATTTCAAGTAATCCGATTTGCTAAATATTTATAAATACATCTACCAACTTAAACAATTTGGCCAATAGAATACTAATTGTTTACATTGTTATCAAGAGAGCATAAATATTGACACTTTTCGGGCCCAAATTTGTGCCTCACCCTATTTGTATATATCTACATTTCTAATTGGTCTATATTAATAAGAGACCCAATGTAATACAAACAGTATTAAACTAATTATATCATTAAGCAAAAAATGAATGCCATTTTTTGTACCATTTCCCCTGAAAGGGTTAACCGTGAAAATGGCACAAAATGCCCACTGGCAGCGAAAGAGTTAAACTCTATTTTTTTTTACGGAATTTTATTTTAAAATACGTCATTAAAAATAGTACTAAAAAAATGTGAAAAAAAAAAAAGTCGTATAGAAAAAACTATTATCCTAACTACAATAAGTTCCTCTGCCGGACTACAGGCTGCGTACCTACGGGAAAAGGGTGCAATCTACCAACCACCAAATAATACCCTGGTATTGCTACAAGTAGGCTGGATGACTGAGGTTACGTGCAATCAAGAATAAGCTCTTTGTCAATGAACAATAGTTCATTGAAGCTACTGAGCTCCTAGTCAGAGCCCAATTCCTTCAGGATAAATAAAATTGAAAGAGTTAAACATCATGGAAGTATTATTATCAACGTCTGCCAATAAATTTGATAAACCAGCATTCAATAAGCAAATTACTATAATACTGACAATTAAGAAATTCTAACAAAAAATCGATTCATTAACTTTTTCATTGCCAGTGTGCCATTTTGCGCAATTTTCATTCCCAATATTTATGTTGCTTTGATTTCCACTCAACTAAATGAAAATTCACTGGGTAAAACTTGAAATTGGCAAATGCAGTTAGTATAGTATATCGAATCGGAGTGCTTAATAAGCGTAGAGACATATGAGTTAATCCACTAGTAAAATCAATAAAAGATAATATCCTCTATTTTTGAAATAAAAAAAGATCCAAACTGAAAAATAAAAAACAAGTAAATATGTTTATTTTTTCAAAAAAAAAACTGTGAAAGCTATTTTTAATATAGCTTACTAGAGGCGAAGCTAAAAGTGGGCTAAAAAGGAAACTCTGTATCCAAAAAAAAACTGATTTACTGCTACAAAAGACAATGAGTTAATCTAGCTCTATGTTCAAAATTGCAACAGTTAAAGATCCTATAAAAATTATAATTGCATATTTAGGTGGCACTTCACATAAGCTAAAACAATCAATAAGATGATCCAATAATGATCCTTATGACTTCATTGAAAAGATATCAAGCTGATTTGGTGAAATCTAAACATGACTTAAAATATATAATTGCATATCAATCTTAACCTCTAAAATCTATTAAAAACGAATCAAAAAATACAAAAATATATATATTAAAAGTTACAAAATATTATTGTGAATTTAAAAGCGCTAAAATAACAACATGTGTCAGTAAAGCTTTTATGCAACAGAAAGAAAATATTATGCCAAACTTTCGAAAATAGTGTGATTTATTGATATTTATACTCTAAACTATATAAGTATCAATAAATTTCAATCCAAAAGTTTTAAAATTAAAATAATGAGAATATATGTCTAGTGTGATATCTGAAATTAATTTCACCCCAGTCTCTGGGTGTCCAATGCTATTTGTGTGCTTGTTTCAGTAACATAACTTTTCGAAAAATATAAACAAAAATTAAAAATAATTTAGAATTTTAGATTAAAATAATTATATCAATATGATTAGATATAAAAATACGAGGCGATTATACCACTAAATCGGATTGATATTAAACCAAAATAAATTTTCGGATATATTTATTTAAACTCTAATAACTATTTTTATTTGAAATAAACTCCATTTTACTTAAATAGCCGTTTAATTCGATATCACAGAACTTTCAGGAAAAAATGTGAACTTTAATATTAGAAAAGAGCACATTAAACAAAAAAACTCATCAAGTTTGAATTATTGGATGTGCATTTTTCAATCCAAAGGCTGATCAATTTAAAAAATGAGCACTTTAAAATTAAAAAGATAAAAATATTTCAAACTCCTGTGATAATTTTTCGATTAAAAGCGAAATTTCAATTCGTTCACCCAAACCATAATTAAAATATATATAATAATTAATTATCTGATTGATTTAATTTGAATTTTTTTTCCCGATATAATCGTAAACGAAGTGATAATGTAATATCACCATAAAACTAATTCTAAAGAAAATAAAATAGTTTAAATGTGAATTAAAATTAAAATATCCACACTAATTTAAATTCTGGTTTTTCTATTCGTGTGTTAAAAATAGCCGATTATATTATTCCTTGTAATATTCTCAACTGCTTCTTGAAGTGTGTTCTTTAGTGAAGTACGCAGATTTTCTGGTTCACTTAGATTTTTCTTAAAAATATGGTTAAATATTTTTTTATCCAAATTTTTTTATACTAAGTTGCGTAAATTGAGACAAATTTGTGGATACGAATCAAAATCAATAAAGCAAGAGCAATTATGCATCCAAAATTGAGTAAATTGAGACAAAAATTCTGCTCCGTTTTTTTTATTGGTTATATTTTATAAAATAATTGATTGTGTGATTTTACTGGCCCGAATGATTCGCAGAAGAAAGAATTCAACATAAACAAAATGATTCAACAGAAAAGAGATCTCTGAGTTAGATTTAAACTAACCTAGCTTTTTTTATTATTCATATACCCTACTAGATAAATCATTATATTTGTCTATTCTGGTCATAAAAAGGCAGTTTAAAGATTTAAAATTTTTGCAGCAAAATATAACTTGTGAATAATTCTTCAAAGTACTCTTGGTTAAAATTTTCAATTTTTATAAAAAATTATCATCCTCTACTGGAGTTGTATCGCCTGTATATGTCCATTCAATTTTCATTTTACAAAAGTATAGATGTTTGAATATTTGATTTTTTTATTTTTTTAAAAAAAACCAACCCTTTTTTAAAGGAAAAAACTTAACATACCCTTTTATACGTTTTTTTACGTATTTTAAATAGATCTAGTAATAAATCTTACAATATATATAACGTCTTATCATAAAATAAATATGTCAAAAAAATCAGCAAAAATACACCCTTGTGTAACATAACTATTATTATTAACAAATAGAAAAAATACAAAACTATTTTGTATTGATTTACATAATTATGAATCATATTTCGACCTATAAATACTGATTTTGAAGTTAGAAAATATTTTTTTATCTGGTTACTCAATTTTTAATTTTGAAAAATTATATTGTAGCTATAAATGGCCCAACCTAAAAATATTATTCGACTTATTAAATTTATTCTCTGCTAGGTAAATAATGTAAGGATATGGCGGTAAAAAATTTGAAATTCATTCAGACCCTTCGATAATAACATTTGTTTTTTTTTGGCGAACTTTGTATTCTGTATCAGTTCAAGATCACAATGTGCAACTTAATTACGGTTGATTGATAAATTTTTCCATGAATTCGGATATGAATTAGACAAAAATTTCCAAGTTTACAGATCTTTCAGCAATTATTTTGCATTTCTCAACAATTTTTAATTAATGGCTAAAATCGGTTTCACCTTTATCCTCTATTTTTATACAAAAATATTGAGGCTCTCATTATTGAAAGTGATCTGGCTTGAGCTTCTCTTAAATTTTAATTGAAGCCAGACTGGCAAATAGAGATAAATTTATCTTTCTCAGTGGAAAAATTGGAGGTAAAATATATCGAAAAAATCCTCTCTTTCTGATTTTTTTCAAAAAATTTTACTATATCAATAAATTATAACCCTTTTCTGTTTTTTAACTCGGTTTTTTTAAGCCAATATCGACTAAATTCAAAGAAATATTTATTCAGTCCTTTAAAATCATAACTTCTCTTATTTTTTCAAGATAAATTTCAGGATCTCGCTTACTATAATATATTTTTTAATTAAAAAATCTGTAACTAAGCTTTCTTGGTAGCCAATTAGCGTCACAAATTTTGAGATTCTCAATATAAAAATATCCACAATTTGAAGCATCTTTATCATAAATTTCATCTTGGTTTTTTTTTTATGTTATTTTTCTGGAAGTGCTGTGATTTATTACAAGCTCTTCTGAAACATAATTTATTGATTAACCATTGACTAAAGATTTCGAAAATAAAACGTCCTTGTTTTTTTTATCTAAAAATCCATAATATATTATTGTGATATAAATATATCATATTTTTATATAATAATCATTTTGATGTAACTTTTATTGATTTATAGATACTTTTATTTGATAAAATCGGTAACTTTGTTATTTTTTAAAAAAAAAAACGATAAAAAAAATCCAAAGTTCTCAACTTAATTTTCAAAAATAAGCCTCAAAATTTCAAAGAGTTTGATATAGAGTTTATGGTATTGATGATAATATCAGATAAATTTTAATATTCTAAAAAAAGTTTGAAATTAGCGCTATATAAAAGGATAGATACTTTGAAAAACTCTATGAAAATCATCTAAACCTCATTATTTATTTGTTTATTAACTTTTATTTGATCAGCGGTTTGATTTCTTTGTTAAATTATGCATTATAATTTATGCATATAATTAATGGGAGGATATCTAAACTAAAAATAAAGATCTAGGTTAATTATTTTTGATTAATTTAAAGTATATCGAACATAATATAATATATTTTGCGATTTAAAATTTAATTCTGGATGAGAAAACTGATTTTCAAGGATAAAAAAATTATAAAAAGAAAAAAAAATTATTATTATTATTTGGTTTCAAAAGTCTAATCACATTAATAAATAGTGTTTTCTTCCAATTGTCTAGATATATTATTGATATTTATACCTCAAATAAATATTTTTAGGGATTCAAAGTTGATTTAAGAGAATCTAAGGCTTTATAATCTCGTTATAACAAGAAATAATGCGTTTAAATGGTATTTTACCGCATCAAAAATGTTTTTTTTCTATTTTAGGTGGGATAAAATAATGACATATAATTTAAATTGATATTTTTCGAGTATATGGATAGATGTGTAAATTTTCTTTTAAAAAATACAGAAGAAAATAAATTATATGTAATTCAGTATTTTTTATATCGTATTAAAATCGGGAAAATAGAGTTTATCGCTGTCCATATGACTTATTTTTGGTTAAGAAATCGAATTTAAACTAGTATATTATAAACATAACTCAAATTTAGATTCATTAAGGATAATTAACTAATTTTTTTAAGGGTGGTTAAATAGCTTTACTGGGCTTCAATATTAAAAAATAAGATCATTTTTAGAGTTTAATTAGTACATAAACGATACATTTATTGTTTCAAATAACTGTAACCTTACTATACACCCATCTCGGGAATCCGGTATTATTAAAAATAGAGTATAACAATTTATTTATTAAATATTATTATGAACTTGATTTAATATATAAACACTATAAATTATTTTTAATAAATAATAGTTAAATTAAGCAAACGAAAATAAAAATTTCAGTACTTTTATTGGGCTATTTTATTGTAGAAACCTCGTAAAATATGTTAAAATTATGTATGAACTTGTAACTTTGTAATATACCGAAAATAATAAATAAAATAGTCTCTTAATACTTTTTAAAAAAATATAAAACTACTAAAAAAATATTTAATGCATTTTTATTAAATTAAAAATAATGAATTTTTCATGCATGGGTTTTAGAATGAAAATTTCGGAAATTTTGTTGAATAAAACTCAAATATTTAAATACTTTTATTGGATTTTATATTTATATAATAAATAATAACTTATGTTCAATTTATCCGAAATTTTTTTTATTGAGATTGAAATAAGCTAAGTTATATACGTATTAATGAAATAAAACCCTCATTTAATTAAGCTTATCTATATTTAGATGTTTCATGATCATATAGAATATTTTTAAAATATATAAAAATTTATACCAAAATCCTGAATTTGGGATCCTATTTTTTTATAATCATGATTATCTGTTAATTATATTAATAATAAATGTATATATATGTGTGTATAAATTTCAAAGAAAAAAGTATATCCTAATTATAGTTTTCAGAATTTATCTTATAAAAATGTATTGAAATTTCGTGAAAATTTCTCATTTTTCAACAATTTAAACTAAATAATAAATATAAACTACATATTTTTAAATTATAAGCATTATTTTAAATACACATTGATTTTAAAGAAAGTTTAAATAACCGCTTTTAAATTTTTATCTGATTTTCAGGTTTTATTTTAGAAAAGTTATTTATTATTAAAAAGCGAGAAAATGGTTCATGGTTTATTCAGGAATGAAACCGATGGAAAAATTATACATTGATTTTTTTTTAATCTGTTCTTATATAAATATAAATATTAGATTTATTCATTTAAAAATCACTAATCTATATATAAAATGTTTCTACTGTATAAAAAGCCTTATAAGTATACAAATTTAATTTTTAAACCAATTAAACCAATTAAACCAATTAATAATTGCTAAAAAACGAATTTTTTTATAAGTATTAATATTCTTCCATCATTAAATTCAAAATTTAAAATTGAAGGTGTTTCTTTTTTTCCAGAAAAATAGGTTCACCATATTATATCTGAGAATAAAAAAAAATTCCATACTAAATTTATCAAACCCCCAATAATCAAGATCAAAAAATAATAAATATATATTCACTTTCCACTATTCCCTAACTCTTTAAATCGTTAAAATACTTAATAAAAATTCTAAAATATTGATAAATATCATCAAATAGATCAATACTAATTTTAAAAAATAAACCAGTAGATACAGCTATAAAAGCGAAGATGAAAATATAGTTAAGCCCAATATCAATTTTCACTCTGTTTTTGAAATAATTTATTATAGTTTACATATATTAAAAGAAAAAATTAATAGGATAATCTTTTATAAAGTCTACACATATATTTAGAAATTGAGCCCAAACTCTGGTTAAATTTTTGAAGCTAAAGTATATTATAATATATTATAATTAAATTCAAATATAAATTATATATTTAATTTATAAAATTTTGCGTTTAAGTAAATAATTTTTTTCATAAGTAAAATTTCATTATAAATAAACTTTTAGCGAGAAAAAAAATCGAAAATTCTGTTAATTTTTCTTGTAAAACCCAGTTCCTAGTTGATAAATTTTAGGATAGCTCTAAAAAATCCCCCCTTTCATTAAGATAAATTTAAAAATTTCCGATTTAATCAGAATAAGCATAGGTTTATTAGTGCACCGAAATATATTAAAAAAACCCACTGTATCTCTAAATTTTAGTTCACTCCGGTTTAACCTTAATTTTGCAAAAAAGTAAGTTTTTTTTTTCATTTCTTTAAAATCTTATTATTTCTAATGATAAAATCACTCAATATCTTGCTATATTTATATGGTTGTGAGATACTATTTTTAAAGTTTTATTTCTATTTTAATACAATTTTTTAAGGAGTTCATTAAAAAAAAAGAGCTAAAAAAATGCTTTTATAAATTAAATTTCCCACTTTTATAGCGATAAAAGTATATAAACTTACAAAAAGCATAATAGAACAACGAGAATAACAAAAATATTTTGTGCATGTTTTAGAAATTATTAATGAGTTTTATTGGATTAGAAATAAAAACAGTAAATGTATACAGGCTTTGTATAAAATTGAAATATTTTTAATATTTTAGTAATTTTGTATATGAGCACTATCAACTTATATTATCAAGGATAAATCTTTATTATTTGGATATATTATATTCAAAAAAAAAAAAAAAATTTAATAGAGAATGCATGATTTATCAATGATTATTCTCTAATAAAATATTTATGGATTTACAAGATAGCACATACAGAAAGATAATTCAGGTCAAAATAGAGCTCAGAATAATCGAATTTTGAAATGTGGTAAAATTATTCTATTTAATAATGCGATTAAACATTTGATAAATTTTAGATTCTCTCTCTATTTTACTTTCAGTCTTTATATACTTTTTTAAAAAAACTAATATGCTACTGAAAATAATTGATCTTAAAATCCTGTAAAAATAATATATTTTTAGATTTTAATATTTTATTTGATAATAAATATACTATATAGCATGTAAATCACTTGAATATTTATAATTTTTATTATAAAATATAAATAAATCCACCGCATAACCATTTTTGGGATATTATCTAAAACCAATCTTATCAAATATACGTTAACACTTGATTTCGATATTTTTTTAAATATATTTTTTATCGATAAAAGTTTTTTTGGAACCGGCTAAAACGTAATCTTAGGGAAAATATTTTAATGCTTAAGGTAATTATACTTAATTTTTTATTTAATTATAATAACCAATATTTCTTTCTTAAATATCTAAAAATATATCGATTTAATATTTAGAGACCTTTATTAAGTAAAATTTATCAAACAATATTTTTAATCCCCAAAATAAATTTTGGTAAAAAAATCATGCTTAATTTTAGTATTTAAAGCTTTTATTTTTAAAAATACCAATTAAACTATCTAAATATGTTTAATATATTGAGAAATATACATCGATATGAATAGGGAATATATCCAAAACTCATTTTAAAACAACAAAAAAAATTAATCTAATTTTTTCCTAAAGCCTAATGTCATATTTTGAAAGAAAACCACCAATAATAACGTTTATATTCTTTAAATTTTAGCCAAAACCTAAAAAAAATGCTTACTTTTTTTCTAATAATAAGTCATCTTAATTAAAAAATTTCGATTTTATTCATTTTTAATTACGAATATACATTTGGAAGTTTTTGAGATCTATGAAAGAAATTATTG
>LSSL01003164.1:0-12789 GCA_001953115.1 Smittium mucronatum | reverse complement strand
GAAATTAAAAAAAAGCAATTTAATATTTATATATAACAATAAAGCTTTATAACAGGTCAATATTAAAAATTGATTGAAATTTAGAATAAAATGTCATTATTATTGTTTTTTGATATCAATCGGTATTGGGTTAATTTTCGAATTATTGAAAATCTATTTATGACTTTCGAATTTGGTTTTTTAAAAAAACCCAGACTAAAATATATATTATTTAGAATTTTAAGTAAAATTTCTCTTCAGAAAACTGTATAATTTTTATGCAATATGTGATGGTATTTTTATATAATATCCTCTATTAATAAATTCGCATAGATTTTTCAATATAACTTTATTCATTTATTTAGCACCGAAAAATTAACCTTTTATTTATTTTATAAAGCTATTGGTTGAACATATTTAGTAAACCAAATGTTATTTATTTTAGAAAATGTAATCAGAAAATCAGTCTTAATTTGCTTTATAGCTTTTCCAAATTTTTTTTTGGAAGGGTTATTAATATATTCAGGAATTTTTTTTTTAATAGAGGGTCTTTATAATTTCAGAAGCACAATTACGATATAACTTCTACCGATTTTTTCACTTAATTTATCACATAAATTAACCTTTGATTTTTAAAAACACAATTTAAATCAAATTTACTTTGATTCGGTTTTATTTATTAACCATTTTGAAATATGGTACTAAGATAAACTATAAATTGCAGTGGGGTCTGTCTTAAGCCCGCATCATGAACCTAATTTTTTTTGTTGACTTATTTCATTTCCAACGGAATTTAACTAAAGATTAAATGTTTTAAATTACTGATATTAATGAGGATATCCTAATTTCATTGAAAGTATACTAATTTGTTGAAAAGTATACTAAATTATAAAAATTTGTGCCATTTGATGTTATACAGGGCTTAATTTCACATGAAAGTTCCATCAAATTTATGCTAATTCTGGAGCAAATTAAAAAGCAAAAAAAATTGATAAATCGTTTTTTCATTGGGTATTATGATTTTTTTTTATAAAAAAACAGTGAATATGTAAAGTTAAAGGTTGCTCTATGTGTTAAAGTTATTGACCGATTCAAACTAATAGCCAAGTTACTGATCTGTAAAATGATACAATACATATACTAATAAGTTTTAAGTACGAGTCCCTCCATCCCTCCATCCCTCCGTCCTACATCCTACATCCTACATCCTACATCCTACATCCTCCATCCTCCACCCTCAACCCTACCTTCTCCCTTACTCCCTCTTTAGATTTTTTTTATTTTGTAATAAATTAAAATTTTCTTTAAATTCAAATTGCTTTTAAATGCGCAATCTCTTTTTTACTTTGAATAGAATTCTGAATTATTTATAACTTTTTTTACAAATTGTTGTGTTAAAAAATCAAATAATGTAGTTCTTATTGAATTTTACTCGCGTTTTATAATGATGCAATACCCCCATGTATTCATATAATCTTTATATTCCACTAAAAGATAAAATCCCTTTATGTTTTCAAGTTATTTCACAAAAATAATCCCTTCACTTGACATATATTCTCAAAATATTTATTTTGAACTGAATTGAAATCAATTTTCAACTTAATTTTCTGATCATATCTTTTAATAATCTTAATCAGAAAATGTGTTAGCCATCCGTCTAAAAAAAATTATCGCTTACATAACATATTATAAGTATATTGCATTCAATTTATTATTCACTGTGAACATTATCACTTCCATTATCTCACACAGCTCTTTCCTTATAACTTATACTGTTTGAGTTTATACTAAAAAACAAAATATCGCTTTAAAAGTTTTTATTGTGATTCAAGTGTAATAATAGAATAAAAAACAAAAAAATAAAAAAAAAAATAATTAGTAAGGATTTGATTGAACTTTCTGGTGAAATTAAGCCCTTTTTAAAATCAAATGTTACAAATTTTTATAATTTGGTATGCTTTCAATGAAATTAGGATATCCTCAAAAATATCAGTAGATTTTAAACGTTTAATCTTTAATTAAATTTAATAATATTTACTCTATCTACCGATTATTCATACCTACCGTTTTTGTTTTTGTTTAGTAATTCGGTTTGAAGCTATCAAGATGAATTATTGCGTTAGGATTGAGCCCAAAAAAAGCTCGCACATTTTTCCAGCTTTTCTATTGGTATTAATAACAGAAAACATCATCAAAGTTCTAATGGATTTCCAATTTCATCTAAATTTAAATTAATAGAATTGAATGGTTGACTCGTTTCGTTTGTAGCAAATAGATTTTTGATGTTTTGGAAAATAAGCTCAGATAAATTCGATTTATTTATTCAAAGTTTTGAACTACCAATAAGATTAAAATTTGAAATTTTTTACCAGATGTGGGCTTAACCCTATCCGGAGCGATGGTACAAAAAATGGCTTTCACTTTTCACTCAATGTTATTATTAGCTTAGAGTTATTTGTATACCATTGGGCTGATAATATTTTTGAACCAATTGTAATTGTGAATGTACACGAATAGGGGCAAAGCACAAATTAGGGCCCGGAAAGTGTTAAGACAGATCCTACTGTAGTTGGTTGATGTAGAATAGGAATTGAAAAAAAAACTTCTATTGGCAAATGTAGAAATACTTATAGTGGTAGATTGTTTGTTAATACTTGTTGATTTTAATTTATTATAAATTCTATTTACCAATAGATTAAACAGTAGTAAAAAGTCTGGTCTAACAATGAATCTCAGATATGGTGATTTACGAGGATTATTCATAATTTGGAGATTCTTTTCAAGACCAGACTTTTTTTTCTATGTAAACCATTGGCTACATTTGGATCTATTTAACCCAGACCAATATAAATAGAAAAACATACTGGCTCTAATAAATTATATACTTTACCAGTAGAAAATCAGCCTCTAAAATTCTTATTTTGATTACCCAATAACTCTATTTTTTATATTAGCATCATATTTCCAAATTGGGAAAGTAGTAAAAATTTAGTTGGAAAGTGTCCGCTCTCAAAAAGAATCTCCCAATTATAGCTTTGAAATGACTAAGCATCCCAAGTAGTGGAAATTATTTTGTATCTATTTGACGGCACGTAATTTAGCCAATAGTTTTTGATAAATTAATATGTATATATTAACTCTTTCTTCTCCAATGGGCGATTTAGTACAATTTTCATGGCCAATGTTTATGCTGAATAAATTTCCATTCGAAGAATTAATAATTTATTGGTCGAGTTGCTAACATTAACGAATAAATATGTATAGATTTAGCAAATCGGAGTACTTTTCTCACATAAAGAATGGATAATTAAGCAGGTCCACATATTTACTTAGATACAGTTTTAAAATATCGTTTTTATTCGGTAATAGTACTTTACCATGAATTTTTTAACCAATTAAAATTATTTAAAATCGGTTATTTAGCTGAAACTGACCCTAAAGCTAAATTGAAACTATATATTTGATAAAGCTTATCATGAGATTTATGGCGTGCCAATAGCTTTCTGTTAATATTCTTTTGAAGACTAATCTAAAAAAGGTAAAATTTTTAATAAGTTGGCATTTTGAATTATTGGGTTTTTAGAAATAAAATATTTTCATCATACTTGCCTGAGAAATAAAAAATGGTTAAATAGAGAGCGTTTGGCATTATTGATTCATCCTCTTCCTTCAGACATTCTTAGTAGACGATTTCAGCTCGCTCAAAGAAATAAATAATGACTGAGTAAGTAGTACATCGATATTTGGGTCTTCACCGTTGAGCCGTTATTATAATTTTTGTCCGTAATTGCAACGCTTCTCTATGATTCGACAGATTGAATTTTCGCTGTAGATATCCTGTCGTTTTATTATATCTACACCTCTGTGTATGACTATAAACTTCAGGGAATTGAGGGTTAGTCGTTAAGGCTTATTTATTGTTTATCCTTTTTGGGATAATTCAATTTATTAATCCCTTGATGTCTTCTCTTTAAATACATAGCATATTGCTAGTTGGACTCTTTCAAAGTTTCACTTCTCAATTGCTCTTTCATAATCCCAGTCTTCTTTTATCTGTCTCAAGACTATATAAGTGTGTGATTGGGGACTTGTCGGCTAGTGCTTAACTCAATTGGCTATTATAGCCTATGAAAAGCTCTTCCGATTAAATTCATCAGTTTAAAAGGCGTTTAATGATACTTGTAGTTCCTAGAACTCAATGTTTTGGCGCATTTCTTTTGAATTGAACTAATTTTTTTTATTAATGGATTTTCCAGAACCAAAGTTCAAGCCCCGGAAACTCTCATCAAGCAGAGAAAGGATGCCTTGAGAAATGCTGAGAACAAGGTCGCTCAGATCGCCGCTACCAAGAAGGTTTGTTTATTTTACATTCAGAATGAATATTTTACACATGATTATAAAAAGCGTATTGGCGAGTTAGCATCATTTGCAGTGAACAGCCTAAATTACCATCTTTCGGGGCTGATGTTACTTATACTAATAGTTTTTAGTCAATCTTATTTTCTTTTATTAAACTATTAATTATTGTTTTAGTCCAGACGCACTAAGCGTAAGGTTATCTTCAAGCGCGCCGAGGCCTATGTCAAGGAATACCGTGATAAGGAGAAGGCCATCGTTGATTACAAAAGAAAAGCCAGATCTTCCGGTAGTTTTTATGTTCCTGAACAAGCCAAACTTGCTTTTGTTATCAGAACTGTTGGTATTAACAACATCCCACCTAAGCCACGTAAGATTCTTCAGTTGTTGAGACTTTTGCAAATCAACAATGGTGTCTTCGTTCGTCTCACCAAGGCCACCAAGCAGATGTTGCAATTGGCTAACCCTTACATCACTTTTGGAGCTCCTAACCTTAAGTCTGTCAAGGAACTTGTCTACAAGCGTGGTTACGGTAAAGTCAGAAGCCAAAGAATTCCTTTGTCTAACAACATCATCATTGAGAAAGCTTTGGGCAGATATGGTATCATCTGTATCGAAGATCTTGTTCATGAGATTTACACCGTTGGTCCTAACTTCAAGCAAGTTAATGCTTTCTTGTGGCCATTCAAGCTTAACTCCCCAACTGGTGGTTGGGAAGGTAAGAAGTCCCGTCACTACATTGACAGAGGTGCCTTCGGAGATCGTGAAGAGAAGATCAACAACTTGATCCGCCAGATGAATTAGAAATTTTATTTATTCATCACATTATTAAATATAAATGTCCATACATGTAATTTTATTTTTCCCATATTAAACTCCCACATGGTAAATGTTAGTTGTTTTTTTTAGCTATTTAGGCGTGATGTTTCATGTCTTTTCATAGTCTTTTGATTCTTTAAATCGGTCTTATTTTAAGAATCATTATTGATGATTTTTATTTAGGAATATTACAATATTAATACGTAGAATGATGATAATAGTTTAGGTGTCAAATTTTACGTTAAAATAAAAATATGAATGTAGATTAAGGTACTTCACTGTTTTTAATCTCTATGGATTAGTAGGGTTTTATATTTATTGACTAACTCATCAACAATATTGATGTGGTCCATTTCAACTCGCCTTAAATAAGACAGAAATTCTACTCTCATTTGTGAAGCATTTGGATGCTGAATATTAATTTTCGATTCGCCGGCCTCAGCAATATCAGAGTTTTTGTATTTAGAAATTTCAGTCAATTCAAGTTTTAGTGTGTCAATTAAGGTGTCTAAACTATTAGGATCGCGAAGTTGTGTGAATTGTTGTATATCTGGTAATGATGGAGGGGAAGAGCAAAATATGCCTAGCCCCCGGCCTTGGCCCAACAAATTGCTTAGCCCTTTGTTAGATTCAGAATATATGGCCCTCGAGTACCGGATCATTCCGCTTTCACTGTCAGGTTCTTTAGCATGGCGATGAGTGGATTCATGCATTAACTTCTTGCTGGATACACTTGCTAATCCATTCTTTGGTAACTCATCCAATTCGAATGAATTGCTAGATGAAATAAGAGATTTGCTAAAGCTTTGGTTACTTTTGTAAATTCCAGTATCCATCCGCTCATCGTTGTAGATATCTGACGAAAAACTCGATTCCACGAAACTCCTCCTATCCCCAGCAAGTCTTGGATGAATCCCATCGCCCAAAGCCTCAGGACCTTTTTTAACTCTAATTTGGTTAAAAAATGTCATGTTTTTGGGGGTGCCTAATAAGTGAAACAGGCTCGGAGTGACCGAAGAGTTTGAGAACACTGATACAGGTCTCGATATTTGAGAAACAGCATTCTTGCTGTTGGGCACCATTAATCTTCGAGGTTTTGGTCTTTCCACCGGTACCTGATTACAGTTTTCACATCGGTTTGATAGCCCCTTAGGAAATTGCATGTTTCCAAGTACACGATTCAAACAATCATTGAAAAATGATGCCAATTTACCAGCTTCCAGAAAATCACAAAGTTCATTAGAATCTCTAACAAAGCACAAAATAACAAGAACTAGAGTTTTTTCGTAATCGCATACTCTATGCTGTGGCTTATCAATTGAATAACATATTGCTTCAATCACATTGCACCACTTTGGATCATTCAATCTCTTTTTTTCACACACCGCAAGTTTAATGGATAGCATCTGTAGCTCAGCCTCTAAATTTCGCGATCTCTCCATCAGGTTCTTGTTTATAGTATTCATTAGTTTCATCTTGGTTTGGAATATTGAAAAATTAAAGGTTGGTTGAGTGGAATTCTGCTGAGCTTGTGTAAGACCTGAACCATTGACTAAGATTAGATCAGACATCGAGTGCCTGTGCATTGGCTTTCTTTTGTGTATCGTAAAAGATTTGTCAGATAAATTAGGTTTTGATGAGTGATTATATTGTGTAGGAGAGGATAGATTAATTGAAGGCAAATTTATAACACTGGTCAGGTTCTTGTGAATAGTGGAAATTCTCCCAAAAATATCTAAAAGAGTTTCAAAGAACAAGTTTTTTGAAATTATTTCAGATATTTTATAAAACAAGTCTACAAGCTTATCGATTTCTATGGAATTCATTTTTTTTTTTAAAACGGAATGGTCAATTTCCATTCTTTTATGTTTATCTAATATAAGAACTTTTTGTATCAGTTCAGGTTTAAGATCTAGCATACTTAAAATAGATTTTATTATGGTCCAAAGATCTATAATATTCATCAAGCTTGTGGTATCCATGATCTTTTGTGAAAACTTCATATTAATAAAATTGCCAATACTGACAATACATCGATTGATTTGGTGTTTAGTGGAGCTATTATACAAAGTGGATAACCTATCTAACATAATCACGATGATTTCCACGAGGACTTCTCTTAATTTTTTGTTTCCAGCATTTAACTTAGATTGGAGATGAGTCATTTCTGATTGTAGATCAGAATTCAATGACTGCAAACCCTTTAAACTACTTGCCAAAGATGAAATTTTTTCTTTTTGAGTGCTATCACTTTTAGATAACTCTGTTATTTTGTTTTCTAAGGTTTTTATAGATTGGCTTTTTAAGATGACCTCTTGTTTTAGAGATTTTATTTGAGAATTTAGATTGATAGTATGATCTGTTAGTTCCTTGTAGTTGGTCTCCAGTTTTTTAAGTTTTAAACTCTCCATCTTATACATATTTTCTTTTTCAAAACGATTGATGATGGAGTTATTTTTTTCTCCCATTTCTTTTTCATGAAAGGCACTTATTTGAGGTGGGGATCGAGTTTTATTTTCAGAAAGACTGATGTTCTGCTTTACTTTAGAGGCCAGCAGACTTGGAGTATCTGAAAGCTGAGTTGATTTCCTATTTTCAAGAATGCTGTAGTATGTTTGCATGTTTTTTTTGGCTATATCTTTTTCATTTTGCAAAAAATCTGATTTGCCAAAACTCACTTGCCGAATTGGTATATTTTGGCGGGGTTGAAGGGGTTTGAGTGAAGACTTGAAGTTTGCATTATGTACTGTATCGATAGGATGATGTACCTTAGGCTCTTTGGAGCCACTTGATAAATCTGAATCGAAACTATCTATATTGTGTTGTTTTTTCAAATACACAAGTTCGTTCTGGCATAGTTTTAATTGGTTAATGCAATCATTAAGCTGATTATCTTTCTTGTTTATAAGAGTGGTTTTAGAATTTATAGCTGACTTGAGAGACATCAGTTCTTGTTTATATTTAGTAACAATATCATTATTAGCTGTGCAATTTTCACAAGATTTCACCACTGAAGGGTCCGATTTAAGATGACTTTGAACAGATGGCGCTTTTTCTGTATGATCAACCTTGTTGAAAGGAATATCAATTGACTTTGGGCTGGAAATATTGACTTCACTTATTGTAAAAGTGTCTCTTTGAGATTGTAGAAATAGTTCGTGTTCAAGTATTGATATTCTCTCCTTTAATTTGCTAATATTCGTGTTTAGTGTGTGAATTTTAGCATTGTGGCTTAATTCTAATAGAGAAATATCAGTATCTTTCTCCTCTATCGTATGAACAACCGAGAGTTTTAATTTTTCAATTTGAGATTCTAAATTGGAGATATACTCTGTTCTAGGATCCTGTTCAAACTGAGCCTGTTTGGTTTCTAGTTCATTTATCCGTTGATGAAGCATTTTTATGGTTTCTGATTGAGATAACCTTGTCTTTTTTTCAAACTCGTACAATTCGTAAATATCTTGTTCTGAACCATAATGATCATAGCCAGATTTCGTGGTAGCGTAACTATGAGCGAAACTGCTTCTTGTAAAGTTCATTTCATGTGATGCAAGGTCAGATTCAACAATTTCGACTTTGGCATTTTTATCAACTATATTAATGGCGTGTTTAGATAAATTAGATGATTTAGGGCTATAAATTTCGAGTTTAACTATTGAAAGTGTAGAAACGAGTAAATCCATAGAAGTTTGCATTGCGGAAATTCTATCTAAAGGTGCTTTTTGGTTGGAAACAGAATCTTCAAAGTCAATCCTCTGGTTAGTATACTCTCCAAAGAATAGGTGATCTTGTTTGAAATCAGTAATCGAGTTTTCCAAACCGAATATAAACATACTTTCATTATATAGGATAGATTCTACTTGTGATAATTGCTCATCTTTGTGAAATTCTTGGTTATTATTTATTGATTCAGAAACAATTTTGCTTGAAGCCTCGGAAATAGAGTTAGATTCTTGACCGTTTTGTTTTTTTTGCAAGGATCTAATTGAGCTTATTGTGGGGAAGATCAATTTCATTCTCTCGGTCCATTTTTGTAAAATTAAATGATACTCCCGTATAGCAGATTTTTGGCTCTCCAGCAAATCCTTCAATAGGTTAGGTGACTCTAAAATGGAATTAGATTTTGTTTTAGATATTTTCGAAAGCTCTATGTAATCGAGTTCCAATTTGGGATTATACTTAGCTCCCTTATTTGATATTTTGATGATGCTGGGCTTGGAAGAGGCCTTTGTTTTCGGAAACGTATTATAAAAAGCAGGAACATTGTTCGTTTTAATTAGAGCACTGTTCAAATTAACAAATGTTGAAGGGTCATGAGGAACAGATTCTATGACATCGAATTTAGCAGTTTGAAGATTGGTTGTGTTTGAAAGTTGATTATCTGGAAACTTGAAGTTATCTATCTTAATAATTGATTCATTTTGCAACGGACCTTCAGAAGAGTTTAAACCAACTTCCTTGCATTTAATACGAACGAAATTATTTTGTGGTGTTTGAGGTTCGTAGGCTTCATTTGTTTTATCGAGTTGACACGAATCAGGCCTCATAGATTGTGATTGAGCAGACCCTGGTGGATTTGGCAAATCAGATGGTGTTTCATGATTTTTTATAAGAGCAGAATTGTTTGGTTTGAAAGCATTAGGATTGATTGGTAAATATGTTGTGCTTTTATCGCTGTTTCCTGTCAATTCTAAAATTTTAATAATAACCATACATTACTTGAAAATTTATGACACATAATATCTAAAAGTATGTTAAATTTAGAATATTACCTTCATTTTCACTAAAATTACAAGTGTTTTTGAGTTGCGTTCCATCCTCTGATTTTTCCTCATAAAGACTTGTCCCTTTGAAGCGCTTGGAATAGTTGGAGGAAGTGATTGTAAGAGAAATATTAGTGCGTGGTGACTCGCTACGTTTGATTTTTTTCAAAACCAGCTTGCCTTTAGGGTAATTATCAGCAATATTATTGCTACTACTGCTGCTATTATTACTGCTACTACTATTTATAGGGCTTTTTAAGTTGTTAAGCGGTTTGTGGTTGTTTTTAGGGCTAAAAACTATAATTCTTTTAGGTGACCTAGACTGTACAGGTTCCGGAAGCATTTCATCTTGCTCATGACTGTCTATATAACTGGATATTGATTTAGAATTTTTAGGCAATTCGAGAGATTTATTATTCTTATTCAGAACTTGGAAATGTCCATTTTTAGAGTTTTTCTTGAAGCTATCATTAGCATCACTAGTAGGTACTTCCTTAAATAGAGGGGATTTATGAGCCGTTGAAGTTATCCTTGGATATTTTGAGTTGAAAGAATCACTATTCATACTGTAACTATCACTAAGCTGTATTATAGTAGACGCGTGGTTAGAAACACTGCTTCTAGAGCTATCAGATTCAAAGCTTTTGGGTCTTAAATACTTATTCAGGAATTTCCCACCGCCACCTCCACTGGTGCCTACAGAATACCTACCTCCAACTTCATTATTAACATTACTAGTATCCGTAGCAAAAGGAATGTTTTTAATCATGTTGTAAAGACCAAAAATAAACGAGCCTTCATCGTTTATGGGCTTATTTTCAGCTGTAGACTCAATTTTTGTTTCTCTCAGGTCGACATCGGAGCCCGTCTGTAATATCATACTCCTTCTCGATTTGACCAAATGTAGATTTATTATATTACTGTATGATGAGCTACAATTTTTTGGGTCGATATTTGGCAAAAGTTGACTACTATCACGCTTGCCTGCCGTTAACTCAGAAGTATTTACATTAACATTAAGAGAATTCTTTGGATTTAATTTCCGTTTCCTCATGTTTTCGATGAAAAGAAGATATCACTTATATCGATAATTTCGTCTAAAGGGGTTCTATATTTCAATTTTTTTAATAAATTTGCAGATAGATTTCCATTATTGTTTCTATGTATAAACATAACTCTAAGATTAACCAAACCATTTAAAATAATCATGATAATCATAATGACAAAACCAGTGTCTTATTAGAATCAGGATTCTATTCACTTTTTTCTAAATAAAACAATTTCATACAAAAATTATGAAACATCTCTCGAAGTTTATTCGAGGTAGCTTAGCATTTGCTTATGGGGATGCTTAGTGTGTATATAGTTTATTAAATTTCTTATGTATCTAAAAAGAAGACTATTAATAGCAGCCTATTCTCCAAGTTACACAGGAATTCACTATCTCCTCATTTTAAAACTCAATAATAATTCTTAATCATATTTTGGCTTCAAATAATAATAATTATTAGGTAAATAGTAGGATTTAGAATTTGGGTGAAGTTAATTATCTATAAATAGCATTTCCCATTAACAATCAGCTTTTTAGTTACCCCCAACATCACACCTTTACTCCACTACCACATCTTGCAACCCCACATAGCCCATATCGTAAACAATTAACTAGCTTAAAGCTACAAAACGCGGGACTTGTACTCTACTGGCGTTTTGTAGATTCAATTTTCATAAACAGAAGAAAAATGCAACTTTACATAAAATAAAAATTTTTTAGAAATGTTTTAAAAAATATCTTGCGAAATCCCCAGCACTTACTTTAAATCAAAGGTCGCAGGTCCATAAATATTAAAAAAATCTCTAAAAAAAACTAATGCAACTTTCAGATCAGTCTGAAGTAATTTTAAACCAAAATCTCTGTTTTATAATCAGAGATTCGCAGTAATTTCGTAATCATATTATTTTCATAATCCTTAGTAATCCCCATTTATGTTTGATTTTTTTTACAATAAATAAAATGAATATAAACTAAACAGTTCTTTTAATTTTTATTAAAAGTATTGCATCTAAACTGGTTTGACTCTTAAAAACTCGCAGCACAAAAACACACTTGATTTTCTTGTCAATAAGCAAATTTATAAAAATGTTAACATCTTACAATGGGCTAGTCTTATTTATTTTGGCATGGAATTTTTTTTATAGAGTTCAATATACTTTTGGGCCAATAGAGTGAAAAAATAAGTGGATTTTTATTTCATTTTTGGCAGATTTATCTTTTACTCATAATAGTATCGAACAACAATGTCGTGGATAGCTTTTCAAATCACAAACATCGTTATTGTAGTTTACCAATCTCAACTATATAATTTTTTTTTATAAAGAAATAAATATTAGCCAATCATTTTTGTGGGAATGCCATTAATGTAAGGGAAAGTGCTTTGAAAATGATTTGGCTTAACTCTTACCAGGTCCAAAACTGTGCTTAACCCCATTTATGTACATTAAAAATTACTATTAGACCAAAATCATGATTAGTCCAATAGTATAAAAGTATTATTATTCTAGCAATAACATTGAACTAAAGTGAAGGCAGTTTTTTGGACCATATCAGCAATGAAAGGGTCAACAAAAGCATTAGCCTGTAATCAATTAATTTTTTCTACGGAATTTGAATGATTTAACCCTTTCGGAACAGGTGATACAAAAAGCCTTTTCACTTTTAGTTCAATCTTTTTTTTAGACAAATAATACTGTATGTTATCGGACAAACCGAAAAGTTATACCAATTTAATTGTTAATATACAAAAATATGAAAGGATTTAACCTGGATACAAAAGAATAAATAGCCGATAAAACTTTAAAAAATTCAGCGTAAATA
>LSSL01003159.1:0-10680 GCA_001953115.1 Smittium mucronatum | reverse complement strand
CGAATGGGGACCTTCCAGACCGTCCAGTGACTATCAAATATGAATTTTTTAGATGAAAAATTCAAAAAAAAATTTCCCATTTGCAAAATCAATGTGCTCGAAACTGTTGAGCACATCTTATTAAATTGCTATAGATGATAATTATAGTGAAATAAGACAATCGGCCTATATATACCTGCACCTATCCGCTCATACATAAAAAAACTTTCTAATTTTAATGAAACCCGGTTGAGGATAGTTGAAAAACTCCTTCGGGGTGATTAAAAATATCTTTGAGTCAGCTACAATCCGACACAGCTGATATTATGTTTGTTTTGGAAACTGCCAAATTTCTGATTAGCATCCGATTGCCACAAACACTTAAGATAAATTATTTAAGCGATTCACCAGCACCTATATACCAATTCTCTCGAGGTACATAACCGTTATTTCTAAATAAAGGTATAAGGATGTTCTTTTTTTAAAATATTGTATTAGTTTAACTATTTTATATAAATTAAAGTATCTATTATAATTTTTTTGTTGAAAAAGTTATTTAAATGTTTTAAAAAGGACAAATAAATGCGTAATTGAAAATTTAGTCAAAATTATTAATACCAGTTTCTCGATTGTTCTATAATTGTAGACCGAAAATATTTTGAAAAAAAATTTCTATAATTTTTTGAAATTTATTTGATTATGGATTTATACTACGTTATATATATGGAAGAATTATTATTTGATCTTATAAATATCAATAGAAAATAGAAAAATATATAGATTATTATTTATATTTTATTTTCTGATGGCTAATCTTTCTTGAGATTTTTCTCTAAAAAATATTCAATTAAATTTTTGAAATATTTATTGATATATTATTAATAAAATTTTATGAGGATTAAATTAAAATATAAAAATTTTAAACTTATTGTAATTTTTGTGAAGAATATTTGATGGGATTATAATTCAGCAAATAATAACAATTATTATTTAGGCTATTAGTTAATTTAAATGATTATCCAAACGATTTTAAATATCTTTGAATTTTCTTATTAATTGGGCTATAAAGTATCAAGTTAAAAATTCTATGATAAAATGGAAGATTTATTCAAGATCAGGTTGTTTTTTAAAATCTAAAAATTTGTGCATAAGAAAGCTTAATCATAACTAAATCAATAAAATTCAAAGAAAATTTCAGAACCTTATAATATTCCATCGTTTTACCAGTAGGAAATCGGTTAATGTGATAAATATTATGAATTATCCAGTATTTTATGCTTTAACTTAGCAAATTATTTCTAAACTAGAAAACTTTTATAAATACATTAGACAAGCGATCGCCCTCAAATAAAATCTCACATATTTTATATTATTTTAGGCATTTATAGCAGATTAATTACTTGGTACAATATAACCCAGTAAAAAAATGAAATAAAAATGCTTAAAACTTTTTGAATAATACTTTAAATTATCTGAAATTTTTTCTATCCGCTAAAAAATAACTTTATTGATTTTTTTTCACTATTTTTATAATTATAAAATAAAAAATGACTGTTTTTATTTGTTTCCAAAATTTTCACATTAAATCCAATCATTTATATGTATCTCAGAATTTTTTAGTAATTTTTAGTTGAAATATACAATATTCTGAATTTTTAATTAAATAGATTATGAAAAAAAATCTATCTACGGTATCTCAAAATTTCATTTTAAGAATATTTTTAAAAAAAAAAGTTTCATTATTTGTTTTCAGGTTGCATCTATTAATTAATATAAAAGTTATATATAAGTAATAAATCTAATATTTAAAATTCTAAAGGGCTCGAGCCGCTTCATCTAAAATTATTTCAAATTTATGGAAATTTTAAATCTTTTTGAGTATTATAATTTTAAAATTTTTTAAAAAAAATTCAATCCAATAGAAAAAAAATTGTAATCATTGATCTTAAAAAAGCACTTTTATTTAAATCATGATTTCAGGAAATATGTTCTTTTTCTAAACATGTTTAAATTATTAAAATGATTAAAAGATTTTTTTTGATCTTTTAACGATCAAATAAGCTGAATTTTTAAATCAGTAAGAAAGTTGGGCTCTTCTATAAATAATCACACAAAAAAAATTGAAATTCTATCGCAATAATCTTTAAACATTTTATTATTACTAATGAATTTCATCTAAAATATTAATCTAAATAAACAATGATTTCTAATATTATATTTTTTTAGTATTAGGTATTTTAAATTTTTCTGTTTAAAGGATTTGAAATGTTTTGAATAGTAAGTTTTAATATTTTTTAGAGTGAATTAAAAAAAAAAAATTTTTTTTCAACATGAGTATTGTAATTTATAACTAGTAAGCTTTTATTTGGACGTAATTAAACATATATATAGAATGGTTTTTAAATTTAATAATCCTTAATTTTCTACATTAAAACATAATACTTATCGATTAGGATATAATTTATTTTAATAATAGTTTTAATAAATTGGTATCACAAAAAATACTAAAGATTTCAATTACAGAAAAATTTATTTGATTAAAATAAGAATTTTTTATCATTTACAATAAGTAGAATTTATTGATTTTTTTTAATCTAACTAATTATTAGTTGTATTTATTTTTCTCTATTTCAAAAATTTATTCCGAAATTTTTATAAATTTAATAATATTAACTTATAAATATATTTAAAAGCGTATTTAAATATGATTTTATAGCTACTTATTCTATAAAAAGTTATCTTCACAAACTTCTTGGTTAGATGAAAAATTTTAATTTTTTATTTAAAAAATATATTCATAAATTTATTACACAATTCGAAAATTGCCAAAAAACGATGCTAAATTTTTTTTTTAAAAGTTCTTTTTTTAAAATGATTTCTAATTGAGTACTAATTAATAAAAATATTTCCAAAATATTAGATTAATTACAAAACATATAAAATATTTTATTCCTAAAAGTTTCAAAAAAATTATTGCAGATGAAATGTATTTTTTTGGCCATAGTTAGCGAAAAATTCTTAAAAATTAATAAGAAACAATGTATTGAGTTATTTTCAAAATTAATTTGTAAAATTGATAATAATTTTTTTCCTTAGATATTTTTTTGAAAATGTAGCCATAAAAAAAAAATCGTAAATATTTAAAAAACGTAAATTTTTTTTTAAAAAAAATAATCGATTTAATTTTATTTCAATAAAAATGTTCAAATCTAATTATTTTTTATTGCTAGTTTTAAATTTAATGAACATAAATTTTTTTCTAAAAATGGATAAGTTTTAAAATGAATTACAAAAAAATAATTTTGTTTTATTTTACAAGAGAACATATCGATTTTTTTTAAAATTGAGATTTATATGATTTTTTTTTCTTATAAAATAACGAAAAAAAATTGTCGGAAATTAAGGTTCGAATTTATATTAATAAAATTAAGAAAAAAATCATTAATCGAAATTGGAAAATATTTAATTGTGAATTAAATTTTAATAAAAAATAATCTAAAAGGAAAATTCTTTTAATTTAATATTTGAACCTTGAGCCAATGCCCAGTGGGTAAGGAGCCACTAAAGCGACAGATGGGAGTGGGATGAAATTTGATTATTTATTCCTTTTATTGAATTTTTATTTTAGTTTTGTCTAGTATTTGAATATTATAAATAAATTACCTTTAAAAAAAAATAAATTAACATTTGATTATTTATTTTATGACAAAATAATTTGAATTTGTAATCTAAAGCTAAATTTATCTGGGCATTTCAATTTTTATTTGGTATAAACTAAAAAATAAATTTCTATATTTTAAAACTAATATTTTTTGACCCTAAACGTAATTTTTTTTAAAATATGGGACTCAGATAAATCTGTATTTTATGAAGGATTTGAAAAAAAAGTGAATTTTTAGTAATAAATATGTCTACAAGAAAAAAAAATTAAATAAAAAACTTTGAACTTTTATAATATTTCTAAATTTGATAACCTCCAATTATTTTTTAAATTTATTTTTAATATACTTTAAAATATAATTTCCAATACTCACAATAATTAAAATGATAAATTAAACTTTTTTAGAATACATATTATATATTATCAAATCATCTTAATTTTTGTTTTAAAAAAGCCCAAATCAAAATTTTATACAAATTTTTCATAAGCCCTACAAGTATATATTTTATAAGCAAAAATACAAATAATAGGCTCAAATTATAAGTTTTATTGTTATTTCACAAATTATAATTCAAAATTTTTTATAATTCGCATTCTATTGTCTAATTTTTTTATTTTTGGAAAAATTATCTTGAAATTCAGCATAATATATTGTAAATAATACAAGATAATTAATAACGAAAAAATATTTATAATTTTTTTTTTAACCACGAGCTTTGAAATTCTGATTATAAATCCGTTATAATAATTTTATAATAAGATTATTATCGATTGATGAATTTAAAAAGCAGGATAAAAAGATTAAATTCTTTATTGATACTATAGTTAATAATATAAATGAATTAAAAACTCAGAATTTTACATTTATAGAAAATAATTGAAAATAGAAGAATATATAAGAACAAACATATATATATGCTAAATTCTCCTCCAAATTTCATATAAGATGTTTTTTAGAAATTTAAAGTAATTGGAAATTAAAAAATATTTCGATTTGAATCGTTTTTCAAATCACTAATATATCTTTATTCATAATCTTAATTTTTCAAAATGCTATACAGGGTCTCAGGTCGTATTAAGTAATCAGTATCATTAAAATAATTTTTTATTTTTAAAATATCAAATAAACTAGAAATATTCTGAAGCTTTTATAAAATAATTTAGCTTTACTATTACAATTAAATAGATAGATCATTTTTATTTTAAACTAAATATTTGAATCTATTGATGTTAATTCTATCATTGTATAAACAATTTTTTTAAATTAATAACAAAACAATTTGAAATTTATTTTAGAAAATTACTCAACAATATTTAGGGATCCATGTTTTTTTTCCCTAGTTTTTTAGTGTACAATTATTAAAGTAGACAAATATTTTAAAATTTAAATTAGAAAAACAGCTGGAGGCAATGTTTACCATTTCAAAATTAGAAAATTATTCCAATTAAAAGTTTAAAAATAAGATTAACCTTATAAAAATTTAAAATTGATTTTAGCATTTCCATTTTGATTTTTTATAAATAATATAAGGCTGTCCTCTAAGATTGAAATACCTCGTATTGGTTTAGGAGCTTAATAGTGTACTTCGAAAAGTAAACTAAACTAAAATTTCACGCAGTGTTGTATTATTCTTGGTTGGGAGTAGTGGAGACAGCCCACAGCGATTCTGAGGACAGCGATTCCAGAGAAGTACGATCTAGAAACAGGAGGAACTAATCGTTTAGCACAGCTGAGACATAGTCTAGTGAACAGGTCCAGCGTTCGACAGTCAGATGAATCTCATGTCTAACAGTTATTTGTAGGAAAGCAATTTAGACCAATCCCACGTTTGGTTACGAGTCTTATTTAATTAATCCTGTTAGAAGTAGGCTTTGACTATGAGCTCAATAGCTTCAATAAACCATTGTTAGTACAAAGAGCTTAATTCTTGACTGTATGTAACCTCAGTCATCCAGCCTAATCGGCGCAATTTCAGGGGGGGGGGTATTTCGGTTGGTAGATTGTACCCATTTCCCGTAGGTACGCAGCCGTAGTCCGGCAGAGGAGCTTATTGTAGTTAGGATAATAGTATTTTCTATACGACTTTTTCTTTTTTTCATATTTTTTTAGTATAGTTTTTAATGACGCTATCTTACTATAAAATTCCGTGATACAAAAAAAACATATGAGTCTTGTATGATGTGAAAATTTTCAAATTACAACGAATAAAGAATATTGCTGTAAAAATTAAAAAAAAAAAAATCCTTAATCAATAATAATTATATAAAAAAATATTTATATATTATATCAAGTATAACCATAAACTTGGTTTTTTTTCCCATAAATAGTTCTGTAAAGCCAGTATTAATATTATTTTACAATAAATTTTGTACATTATTTATTTTACATAATTTCCCTCCCTAAGATGTATAGACCAAAAATATAAAAATATAACTTTTTATAGGGGGTTTATTTAATATATTTAGATACTAGAAAAAACTAAAATAAAAACACAATAAAAGAAAAAAATGAATAATAAATCTCATCCTGCTCCCGTATGTCACTCTAGCGGATCCTTAACCACTGGAAATTGGTTCAATGTATTTAATAATAACATAAATATTTTTTTTCATAAAAAATAGTCATTTTTGTCCCAAATTTAAAAGTGTAGATGTTCAAATAATATTGTTTGAATGATTCTGAATTCTATGGTAGTAAATAGGAAAGATATTTTAACTGACGAATTGTAAATTTTTTTTCAAAATTAACATCTTGTAAAAACCAGGCTAAATTTCAACATTTAATGATAATTAGCCACACCTTTATAAAAAAAATATATTGAGGTGATATTATATAAATTTCATTTTATTACCATCTGTAGATCTAGTGGCTCAAATAAACTGAAAATTGGAATAAAAACCTTTAAAGTTTATTTTTAATATTATTATAATAAAAAAAATTACAATAAGAAGAGAGGTTTAAAAATCTATAATTGAATTGGTTTATTTTGTTTTTTAAAAGAATTTATAAAAGCTAGTTTATTTTTATCCGGTTTCTATTATATATAAAAGCGTCAAGAGAATATTTTTGGGTCTTTACTGAAATGATAAGAGTTTTTATATCTTTATATTGTAATTAAAAAGTGTAAATTGCAGCCTATATAAATGGTTTTTTTATTTTAAGAATCGTTTTATATAAAACTATAATTCTCAAAAATAAAATTTTTTTTCTTGGTCTTAAAGTGTCTTGGTTTCTTTGTCGAATTTTGTTTACTACATTTTTTTATGTAATCGAATCCCATGATAGCTTCATATAACTTATCTCTAGCAAAAAAAAAGACATTAAAGAATCTGAGATGATGTATTAATAAGACTATATTGTCTTTTATTAAAGGATATCACTAAAAGAATTAAAGTAAACTAATTTTTAATAAATCATGATTAAAAATTTTTGAAAGGAAATGGTAGATAAAACCCAAAGATGTTGAGACGAAGAAATATTTATTTTTGGAATTAAACAATCTAAAGGAAAAAATAATATATTTAATTTTTGTTTGAATTAGAATCTTCAGATAAATCAGCATCACTTTGAGATTCTGAACCAGAATCCTCAAGCTCATTATCACTATTGGACTCATTACTATCTTTTTCAGGTATTTCTCCAATTGCCTCGGTATACTAAAAATAAAAATAAGAAAAAGGCATGAAATGCGTGAAATAAACAAAGGAATCTAATTTTAGGAGAAGAATGGTAAATATAAAACAGTATTTTACCTCCTCCAACTCTTTTTGTAGTTTAGATGGGAATCCAGTAGCAGCAACTTGCAAATCTAAACTGAATTGTCTGTTGACGTCTAAACTAAACTTTGGGTACAATGAACTTTCATATCTGAATTTCTTTTTGAAAAAAATTCTGATACAATCTACATCGCGATTGAAGTAGCTAAAATGAGATTAAAAGAGGAGAAATTGAGAGTGATTCAAAAAATAGATGGGTGTTAAAATGATGGAAACTTACTATTCTGCGTTCTTGTGGTTGATCGAAACCATCTGGGGGAAATCGATTAATATAGGCTGTTGATCAGACGTGACTAAGATATTGAATTCGTTAAAATCTCCATGAATTAGACCATAATTTGCTAGCTTTACAATTAAGTCCATCAGATCGGAGTAGAGTTTTCCGGGATCCCCTACTTTTTCTACCTGTCTCCTGAAAAAATCAAAAAAAATCAAATAAATAACTTGAAAGGAAAGTGGATGAGAGATTAAAAACCCAAATCGAAAAAATTACAATGGAATAGCATTGATGTAGCTCATGACAATACAATGCCTATTATGATCTATGGGTTTGGGAACGGGGAAGCCATTTTCATGCAAAACCTAAGTATCAAAAAGGGCTTAATCAATATAAAATTGAAAAATTAATAAAGTAATGTAAAAAAAGAGACTAGTTTGTTACTTTCATAAACGCGTATTCTTTTGTAGCTGATAAACGAGACATGTACATCCATGAAGGAGAAGAGTTCTTGTTTTTTAAATAGTCTCTTTGGTTCTTCACATTTCTGAATGACATTCTTCCAAGTCTGAACAAGTAAATATCGGATGATTGAGAATAAGAAAAATAAAACCAAAGAATTTACATAAAAATATTATTACCTGTGAATTTTTAGTACACACTCTGTTTCGTCGCTTTGCATAATTATAAGAACATCTAGAGGATCAAAATGATATAAGAGAGGGTAAGGAAAGCGAAAAAACAATGAAAATAAGGTATGAAAAATAAAAAAGAGAAAATATTTTGAAAATAATTTTTACCAGATTCTTTTCCTACGCCAATTTGATTTCCTACTGAGTAAACAGTTTCACGTTTACTCAAAGTTTTTAACGCAAGATAATCGTATCCTCCATAAGTAAGCTTATATCCATCGTCTAAGAATCAATAAAAAAATCGAAAGATTAAGAAAGAGGAATATCTATAAAGAAAGAAACTTGAGGAATTTAGGACTAAAAGAAGGTGAAATTTATAAAGTAAATACATTTAGAATTGACGACTTTCGCAATAAGATTCTTTTTGGCTAAATCAGAAATGAATTTGTTTGTTCCACCGCCATGCAATTTCGATAAAGTTTTAATAAGAGTTGTAGGAACAACATTATGATTTCTTGATCCGGTTTCCACCTATTTTTACACATACAGATTGAAGGAATGGCAGGGAAGATCGATTCAAAACAAATTGAATAATGTATTTTGAATAAAAAATTGATTTTTTTTTTTGAAAGAATGTGTTATAATTCAATGTATTGAAAAAAAGTAAACTCACAGCAGTTAAAACTCTGACTTCATCGGGACTTAAATATCGAATTCCTTTGGCGTCGAGTTTCATGATATGATAATGAGAATATGTAGAAAAGAGAGGATTGGAAGGTTTTAGACGAAGAATTAAGAGTTGATTTATAGGTATTACCACAAGTTTTCAAAGATATTTAATTCAATGATACAGAATATTTAAAGTTATATCTAAGGTTTCGATACAGTATAAATCATTTATTAGTATATAATACCAAAAAGTTGTAAAAAATTTTCATTACCTCTTAACTCCAGCCAATGAGTTACAGATATTTAAAAATTATGGCACTAATATGAAACTATTTTGTATGTCATAACAAAATCTTGCAGTAATTTTATTTCGATTCCAATAACCAAACCAAATATGACCACCGATTCGTGGGTTAAATAGTAAATTTCGACTAAATTGGACCGAATTAAACTAAATTAAGCGATTTTCTACTAATATGAAAACTTAGCCAATAGTTGCATTTAACTATTAAGCCATTTTCGACTAGTTTTAACTGAATAAAGTAACAAATGTGATTGGTGCCAATGAATTGAATAAAGGATAAGTATTGGCTAGTCTCTAATTAAGCCAAAATGAAAAGCTTATTCAAGCATCTTTCTAAACTTTATAGATATTAGTTATATTTAAGTGCAATCTATCAATTGAGGAAATATTTCTATTAGATATAGATTCTTGTAAATTGAAAAGGTTAGGATTTTTTTAAAAAGTATATCAATATATTAATAGTTTAAGATTTTTAGATTTAATGAATTCATATCAAAATAATTTAACGTTATGGGCTTTTGAGAAACATATTTTTATAAAGCTTATATATTAAATTCCAAAATTTAAAGATAATTTATTTTGAGTTACTGAATTAGATTTAGAAATTAGCAACTTGTACTGGAGTGGTATTGAAAATTTTCCCATAAGAGAAATGTTTCCAAAAAGCCTTTATCTTATTTATATCATTATTGGATTTTTATTGTGTGATCAAAGTTTTAAAATCCAAGCCAAATTCTATTTGGTGTACCAAATTTAAAGGGAGTCCCTTTTTTATTTTTTCCACCATGGAAAAATATATTGTAACCTTTTTTTTATCATCTAGCATTAATATTAATGTTATATCTCATTTATAAAAATTATAAACTGTGACTTAGTTTTTTTTGAGAACCATCTCAATATGTTATATAAAATTAAAAAAAATATAATTAAAGATAGATTTCAAGTAAATAATACAAAAACATAATTCTATCACAGATTATATTAATTAAATGAGCAAGACATGATTTTTTAGCAGAAATTATTATTATATATTACTTGTCAGAAAATCTTAGACATATCGATATTCTCTACGTAAATTGGCGTCTTTAACTCCTTTTGATATAAACATAAAACACCTAAAACCTTTAATCACTTTATGGATCGGTTTATTTTCAAAAAAACCAAAAGTTTTAAATATACAAGAATCTATATCTAATAGAAATATTTTCTCAATTGATAGATTGCACTTAAATATAACTAATATCTATAAAGTTTAGAAAAATGCTTGAATAAACTTTTCATTTCGACTTAATTAGAGACTATCCAATACTTATCCTTTATTCAATTCATTGGCACCAATCGCATTTGTTACTTTATTCAGTTAAAACTGGTCGAAAATGGCTTAATAGTTAAATGCAACTATTGGCTAAGTTTTCATATTAGTAGAAAATCGCTTAATTTA
>LSSL01003157.1:0-11700 GCA_001953115.1 Smittium mucronatum | reverse complement strand
TCCATATTTCATAATTAAGAAATCAGTAAAAGTTTAAAAAAGTCCGACGGCTCTTAAAGAGAACATCTTAAATGTTACAATTTAAATTTTCATTTTGAAAATGCAATAAAATAATATTAAATATTGTACTATTAAATATAAATATTAGGTCACCAATGAAATAAATGTGCATATTTCAAAAATATTAATTTTCTTAAAAAAGAATTATACAGTATTAATTAATCAAAACATTTGATTTTAAATGAGATAAAATGATATAGATCTAAAAAAGAGTTGATTAGGCATATATTGAAATAAAATCGTTATGTTATTAAATATGTTTTATTATTAACAAAATAATTTAATTGAAAAAAAAAAAATTATCAATATAAAAAATTATTTCAATAAAAATGGATTATCTATATTAAACTCTGCCTATTTAATAATTTCGCGTTTATTTCAAATGTGAATTTTTTTATATGAAATAAAATAAAACTTGATAAAACAGACCGATTTTTTTATAATATATTCATAAAATTTTAAAATTGAATCAGTGGTACTTTCCATACATAAAAAAAATTATTTTGATTTTTTTTTTCTTAATGTATATTCAAGAACTTTTTTTTGGCTAGTGCTTAAACTTAATATTTAGACAATTTATACATATATATTACTTTTTTAAATGCTTCTACAATAAAAAATTATACGTCAATTACTGTGAAACATAAGAAAAAAAAATAAGTATTAATACTTAAAAACCTCTGGACAATTATCAATTAATAGAGAATGGGAGTGTTACAAAAGTTCGTGATTTTTTCGTGAAAAATAAAAAGTTTTAATTGAATGGGTATTTTTAGAGTCGATACTTCAAAAAATGGACTTTTATCTTTGTTAAAGTTATCGAAAAGTTGATAATATTGTACAATAGCGGAATAAGTAATAATATATACTGATTAAAATAGTTACTGCATAAAAATAGAGGTGTTTCGAGAAAATTTTCCTGAAATTTTTAAACAGCTAACATCATAAATAACGCGCAAAATTTTTAACTTGAGTGTATAAATTCATTTTAATAATTTTGATGTATTTTGGTAAAAAAACAATATTTAAAATAAACTTGAAATTATTAAATAGGTATGGTTTAATAATGATGATTTATTTTTATTGAAATTTTTTTGTCATAATGATAAATATAAATTTTTTCGATTAAATCACTTTATTAGTAAAAACCAATATTTACTAATGTAACGCAATTATTTCAATACATGCCAAATCAATTTTTTTAATTTTTTTGGTTTATACCCTTTTTATCTAATGTAAAATAAAATATTTTAATTAATTAATACTGGCGAATTCTTTTTAAAAAAAAAGTTTTATTTGCCAAAAATTCATATTTTTGAAATAAACCCATTTATTGCACTGGAAGACCATTGATTATAAAGCAGATGCATTATTTTTATCAGAGCATTAACCCTTTTAGGGTTGATAGTACAAAATCGGCTTTCGTTTTTCGTTCAATGTTATCGTTGGATTACAGGGTTTTTCATAATAATAGATCCTTTTCTTCATTCCAATAGACCTTTTTTTTTTTCCATAGTAGTAGACCCTTTTTTAAGATTTGCGGGGTTATCTTTTTGATGAAAATATCAAAAGCGTTATTATTGGATTGAAAAGTATTTATACCAATCAAAAAGCAAAAAGCTGATAATATTCAAGAACAATTAAATTTTAACCAATATTTACATATATTAATGTTCATAGGTGAGAGCGGCTTATTGGTTTTAAGAATGACCCCACAGGTCGCGAGAAAAAGTTTTATTGAAATGAAAAAACGGATCCATTTCTATGAAACCCCCTGAAATGGCACATGTATGCTGTTGGATAAATCGAGAAGTTAAACCAACCGAATTTTTAGATAAACACAAGTAGAATTAAGACGAGAATTAGGAACCAAAATTGGTTAAAGGGAAATTAGGTACAGCTAAACCTTCCGTTTGGACCTAAATGTCAATTGCTTCTTTTGGGTATTTATTTGGGAAGCCAAATAAATGCTTATGTTTGTGGCTGGTAGGTAAGAAAATCAAATTAGAATCCAAAAGGCGACCTCTTGTTAAATACCCCTATTTTCGAACAAGTCTTAGTTATTGGCTTCAGCTCTGTTATGCATAGAAAATTGGGTAGGTTTGTAGATTTGGGATATTTAATTCCTTACGCGCCAAATATTCTGGAATTTTTAATAATTTCAGGACTTGAAAATCCGCCTCACCTATTTGTGAATTTCATCGCTTTCCATTTATAGGGGAGATATATCAGACCAATAATGAGCTTTTGAAATCAGGCCAAGATTAATGACCGGCGATTTGAAGTCATCATTTTTGCGCTGGATCTGGAAGGGTTTATAGGATAAAATTGGGCATAGTTAGCAACTAAAAAGTCAATGTTTGGTGGTTTTGTATAGCTGGAATGTTTTTATTTTATTATATCTATTTGCATAAAATTACTCGAGACTAATAAGGAAGGGGGCGCTATAACTCTATTTTTGTTGATCTAAAAATAGTGTGCATATTTGTTTAGATTATGTATTCTTGGATTTTTCAGACGAATGGAAATACAACCTGGCATGTTTATTTTCCCAACAATTCTGGAATTCTTTGACTGGATAGTAGTTTCCAAAATTGATACAATTCCATTTTTTTGCTTGAATTAACTTTTCTTTATAGTATCTCGATGTTAAAATGTCTGCATTGAATTATCTTTATTGAATAAATATTAGATCAGGAAATGAACGTATTCAAAGTAGTAGTAGGAGGCTCAGATTCAGAAGAAGATTCAGAAGGTTATACTCTCCCGCAACAATATCTTAAATATTGTACTGGAAATGGTTTAACGCCCACAACAACGGGCAGGGTTGTCAAAGGTAAATAAAGTCTTGTGAATTTTTGATCAATAATAAAAAATACGAACAGTATAATTGTGTTTTCGCCTTCGTAGTCTTTACTATTCAGGCACATTTAGCGCTTTTCTTCTTCCCCCTTATTTTATCTTATTGACTATTTGTATTCTTTTGTGTAATTATAAGAAGTGGCAGCACCAATCAATAAACTTCCAGAGAATCACCAAGTTTTTCACAAAGGGGATCACAAGAAAATCAACACGAATTTCATAAAACTGCAATTCCTCCTCGAAGGCAGATTAACAAACTATCAGGCTTCTCTAATAATAAAAAATGCCACCCATTTGTTCTCTAAACTCCCTAATATAATCAATGTCCAGACCCCAGTTGTTGGTAAAAAGATCTTGTATTTTTTTAGCCCTTGGAACTTTAAAAGCTTATTACTTATCTTTAACCCTAAACTTTAGTCTGCGGTGATATCCATGGTCAGTATCACGATCTATTAAAGCTCCTTGAGGTTGGAGGAAGTCCCAAACATAGCCAATACATATTTTTGGGCGATTATGTCAACAGGGGGTATTTTTCAACTGAGGTAATACTGTTCTCCATCGAAATCTAAATATCATTACCTCCATAAATAATAGTACAAAATCTATACTTACACTGCTTGGCAATTGTGGATTTCACTGAGCTAATAAATATACTTTTCATTATGTTGAAAATTAATATATTTTACCCCATTTCATTTACATCCGAGCTAATAGTTGTGAACTCGAATTCTTCTATTTATAGACTTTGCTGTACCTATATTCTTTGAAGATAATGCATCCTGATACTTTCCATTTACTTCGCGGAAGTCATGAATGCAAACATTTATGTGATCATTTCACTTTCAGAGCTGAATGTCTGCATAAATACTCCAAAGAAGTATATATGTTGGCTATAGAGTCATTCAGGAGCTTGCCATTGGCTGCCGTAATCAATAACAAATTTTTGTGTGTACATGGAGGCATAGGTCCAGAAATAAAATCTCTAGGCGACATCGATAAGGTTCATTGTTTTATCAATATAATTTCCACTTCTGTACCTTTTTATTTTCAAAATCTTACAAATCATTGTATTCTATACAAAATTTAATAATTATTAATTCTTTATCGATTCTTTTTCTTAGATCAGTAGGTTCAGAGAAGTGCCATATCGTGGACCCTTTTGCGATTTATTATGGTCTGATCCATCTGAAAATTATGGATATGATCCTGTTTCTACTAAATTCATCCACAACCATAAACGTGGATGTTCGTACAAGTACACTTACGATGCAGTAAAGAACTTCCTTTTCCAGAACGATCTCTTAACAATCATTAGGAGCCATGAAGCCCAAGATTCTGGTTACAAACTGCATAAAAAGTCCCAACTCACCGACTTCCCTTCCTTAATAACCATTTTTAGCGCTCCAAACTATCTTGATATTTATGGAAACAAGGCTGCTGTTCTTAAATACCAAGCCGACAATGTAGTCAACATCGTCCAATTCGATAAAGTCCATCATCCCTTCTACTTACCAAACTTTATTGACGCGTTTACCTGGTCATTACCCTTTCTATGCGAAAAGACTAATGAAATGTTGCTCCTCATACTCCAAATAGGAACTGACGATCTTCCCTCAATCTCACCCCTTCAAAAAAATTCCAACTTTGTTTCCCAGTCCGAAAATTATTCTCAAACCTCTAATCAGATACCCAACAATGATCTCTTGAAATCGCCCACCCTCCGTGCTCCTTCTAAAATATTAATAAATAATTCTGAAACCATATATTTTAATTCAAACGAATTGTCAGCCACGGAGCCTGATTCCGCTCTTAGTTTCGATAATAGCCTGTCTCCTGAATACGTCATTTTGAAAGATTATCAAAATCGGGACGATTCCCAGCCTTCACCCTCTCGAATCCATTCATTTTATAAAGAGATCCCAATACCACCTCCCAAGATCAATACTCTGAAAGCCCGCATCGATAACAATTCCCCGAATATAAGTATCAATATTACTATTTCTCCTGAAAGTATAGGTCTTGTCACTGCCCCTTCAAAAGATCAAGGCATTAGAGATCCTAACACCGATTTGGAACTACAAAACAGTACAATTAAAAAATCTTTAGTTAAAAAAATTATTGCCATTGGAAAATTCTCTTTATTGTTCCGCTCCCTCCGTGAACAAACCGAGTCTCCTACTGAATTCAAGTTCTCTTCGAAAAACACAATACTTTCCCCTAACTCATTATCTATTGGTTCTCAGTCTGTTAAAAAGCACCTGTCTAGCTTCGCTGACGCTACAAGGTCAGATATTGCAAACGAACGTATTCCTCAATCTGCCCACTCATTCAACAAATATTCCGTTGACCACAATACGTTTTCCAAACACCTCTATAATCACTATCCTAAGCACCATCATAACCATAACCACCCATCTCATCGTTTAAAAATCGATATATCTAAAAATGCATCCGCACCGCAATTGCATGGGTCATCTTTTTTTAAGGACTTATCCCCAGTAGAAGAATCAGCAAGCGAATCTAGCTCCAATTCATCATCTCTAGATATTTAATAATAGTCCCTCCTATTTCTCTTTTTGTAAATTAGTCTATAAAAATCTAAATATATTTTTTTCCTAAAATTATTTTCAATCAGAAATCGTTGAATTCAAAATATTATACAGCTTGAAACTCTGAGTTTGGCCCAATTCCTTCGCAACAAATTCGCGATCTGATGGGCTTTCTGAGAGAAGATTAACCAATAGTCGGTTCAAGGTGGAAAGAAGGAAAGTCAAATCCGTATGCGACTCCCAGTTTCCATCAGATTTCCTGCCATTCCGTTTATCAGTTCCACTATTTCTCATCGGACTGGGAACAAAGGCGATTGGCGAACTGGGGCACCAAAAATTGTTCCTCAATTGCAGCGACACTTGCTCTTCCCCAAGATTTCTGACAGGAGAAAGGTTCATGTAACTAAATCTATTTTTGTCGCTAGAACTGTATTTAGGACTCTTTTGAGAAACGATTTCGACAAATGGACCATTTAAGTGCCCATCATTCCCACTTTTCTTTTCACTATCGTTCAAAATCAATGCCGCTTTGCATAGAATGAGAATTACGCTAGAAGAATTAGAATGCTTGCAGGTACCATCAAACGCATCAGGGGATCCAAAATTCTGGCTGATCAAAGGGTTTTTAATAATTATGGGAACATGTTTTGATAACTCACACATCCTCTCGATCATTGTCACCACCAACAGAAACATATCGTGGTATTGCAGAGACAGAACTTTATAAAAGCCATGGTTTCCAAACAGGTTATTCGTGCCTTGATCTCCAGCTGCCTCCAAGTTCATTTCAAATTGCTTTGAATTCTTTATAATATACAGCATGTCGGGATGCGCCAGATTGCAGCAGATGGAATCAAAAACATCAGGCTTTGTCATCAAATCAATGCTAATTTCAGGGCTTATCAAAATGTTCATCATTATCCTCAAGGACGACAGTATTATATCGTTTACTCGCAGTATTGTTTTTTGTGAATTAGCACTGCATCCCTTATAAATTCGATGTTTTAAATCGCTACTAGACCTCATGCATTTTGAAGTAACGCCCTCACTACTTGTACGTCCTTCGGTCAATCTACCCAAATGATGTGAAAAATGCGCGGATAGTGTATTGTAGCAAAACGATAATAGGCCAGAAAGTAGTGGAACTGAAATATTCTTGTCAAAGCCTATACCAAATCCGATGACGTTTCCACCCGATGTAAAATCAAAAGTAGATGAAATTTGAGATGCATACTCCAATATACAAAGTCCAACTTCAATTAGGGATAAATCCAAGCTGGATTTTTCGGGTACTGGTTCATCGCATCCAAAAAAGTGGCATACATTATCGGCTCGTGTATATGAAACTATATACCCTGGAATAAACTTGTTCCATATCATATCGACTAATTGTGAAAGAGTTCCACTGGCACACATTTCCTTTTCAATTAATCCTTTCATCGATAGAGCAGCTGGCGATGATTCCAAAGTAAGTCTGTAGGAAAAGCTCATACATAAGTATATCAGATCTGGTTCAAATGACTCATTAAAAATCCCTAAATTATGCAGTACATCGTTTATTATACTTGAATAAGAACAGAGGCTATTTGAGGATTCGAGTACTTTTGATAAGTGTATACTTGTACCAAAATCGGATTTTTCGCTTAAAATAATTATTTCTACCAATCTCTCTAGAGCTCGATGTTCCAAAACAAGATCGTAACACATTTTGGGATTAAGGCTCAAAACGGATGTAAGGAATACAATAAGAGTAAAACTCTGCACTAAAATCAAGGATTCTGACTGATAGTTGACCCTGCTTCGTTGGAAAGAGTTTGAAAAAATGTTGAATAATTCAAGTGTGTTTATATCAGAGCATGATAATTTGACGAAATTTGTATTCTTCATTTTGCAAAGGAACTTAGAATACAACCGGATATCAGCACTCGTATCTTGAGCTAATGCAAATCTTTCCATAAATGCATTGAGAATTTTTATAGATGTTCTATCATGATCTGCGGATATCAGAGATTCGATAGGAATCTAAGGGTGGAAAAAAAAAAGGTTAATACCTCATTTTCAAAACAAAAAAAAAAGAGAATAGCTTACATCAGGATTCTTAACAAGGAAGTGTTGATGTAGCTGGGAGTTTGCATTTTGGAGAGTATTATTCCAGATCAAATCATCGTCGTCAAAAATTCCCGGAAAATCATCCATACTGGAAGATCTATTATTGAAGATGTGGTTTGAGTAATTTTCCTCGGATGAACTTGCGTTAGAACACCATTTTTTTCCATTTAAACCACGGCTTCCATAAGTAAATGCAATATTTTTCAGAGCTCTAGATCTGATTAGGGGTCCAGTTGATGGAGGGTCAATGTTTTTATCTTTAATAACATTAAGGACGGAATAATTGATATCCTCCAGTATAGAATCATCGCTACATAAACTTCCTGATTCTATACTCCAAGAATCAGATTTATTTGAGATGTTTTGAGGTGAAACGTTATTATTAGACTTGGACAAAGGAGACAAATTGTTGAAGGATGAATCAATGTCAACAATTTCAAAAGCGCTTTTTGGTTTATAACTTTGTAGCTTGGATTTATTAGATCTTTCAGAATTTTTAGAGCCTGTAATATCAATATATAAAGGAAAGCTCAAAGACTGTTTCATAGAGATGCTTTTTCCCTTTTTTTTAGTTTTATATTCGCCTGTCGCTTTGCTACTGTCTTTTCTTCGATTTCCAACTTGCTCTACTATGTTTTTAGAGATATTTGTCTTTAGTTTATTATTGATTTTTTTAAATGTATTATTTGTTTTTTTAAAAATTTCGATCCCTAAAGGGCTGTTAATATACTTATTTTTTTTCTTAATGTTAAGGTAATTATTTTTGGCATCTTTTATAATTGATTTCTTGGATTTTTCAGATATATTGCCATTGGAATATTTTTTATAAAATGGTTTCTTCTCGAGTAAGTGTATTTGAGGAGTCTTTTTGGCTGAGTTCAAGCAATTTTCATTATGTTTAAATAACTTGAGGGGATTGGATGATTTTTTTCTTGGAGAAATTCCTATTATTACATTTTTTGGGTGGGTTCTATCTTGAGTATTGTGAATATTTAATTCTTTATTTTTTTTCGAAAGACCTTTATAACTAGTTATCTTCAATTCTTTGGGGTTTTTTTTCGAGAAGCATTCAGTGATTGGGGATGGTTTGCGGGATATGTCTACCCAAAGATTCGGTTTGTTGAGAGGCGAACTAATAAATAGTGAACTTGGATTTTCATGGAGGATCTTTGTTTGAGGTGTAAAATAATCAGCAAAAGAATCGGAATTGCGGGAATTTCCAAGATTTTCGAGTTTAGTTAAAGATATTTCAATATTAGTATTAACTTCTCTAGTTTTTATAGGGATTATTATTTCAACTATTTTTTTCTGGGGCTTTAAAATATCACCCTCATTATTTATTTCTTTGAATGATGTCCCTTCAGACATTCGAATGTTTTTGACTGGGGAATTTACACTGGAGATTTCTTCAAGGCTAACATTTTCTGAAAACAATGTGGAAAAAGAACGTTTTTTTACTGTGTTTAAAGGAGTCACTTGGATATAACAGTTATATGGAACACCTTTGGACTGCGATTGAACATTGTACGAAGTAAATTTCTCGCTTGAACCAAGAATAACATTTTCACTGCATTCTGCAGCAGGTATTAATTCTTCACTCTTTGATTTTGAAACCTCTTTTATCTTTAAGAAACGAATACCCCCTTCTTTTTTATCATTCGGAACGTATGATTTCGAAATAAGATTTTTGTCTCGATATATTTCTGGTGATCTCCCCTGTGATATAGATTTCAAATTATGTCTCAATGAAGATTTAGAGGGTTTAAATCTGTGAATTAGATGCGATATCCGTGTACTTGGATTTCCTTCACAGGCAGAAAATTTTCCTGAAAAATCTTTCTTGGAAATTGGGTGATATGAATCAGGAATATCTTCATATGTAGATTTATTTGACGAGTTTATGCTGTTGAAATCTCTGAATTTGTGTATTCCAAAAATCGTTCTTCTTTTTTTACCGTACACAAAGCGATTTTTTTTGGGTTGAGAAGTCATTAGCAATACCCCGCTCATGTTTGTTAAAATATGGATAAAAATATAAGTATTTTCGTTAAAAGTATTCAAGAAATTTTAATACATAAAGTCCATTTATAAATACCATAAACTTTAAGCGACTAGAATTTTTTTTTTCGCCCGCCCTGGAATTATTATACAAGTAAACTAATAATCAACTCTAACAATACTTTACCAAATGCTTGTTCTGATATTCGAAAAACAATTGGCGGGGATTGTTTACATATATTAATTGTTTAGGGGATATGTTTACGGATAAAACTAGAATACATTCAAAATAACTGCAAACGCCAAAAAATGCAAAGAAATTGGCTATAATCTATTTGTTGCCAATTCGTTCTCGATTTGTCAAATAAGCTATGTTTATAGTGGTACATAGGCTAGACCAATAAAACACAAGGATGTGAGCCTAAATAGAAGAATGTTTAAATAATTTTGTAATTTTTCATACAGATTTAGAAAATATACCTAAAAACAAACCAGAATGATGATTTTAAATAAATCTATATTTTCAAAAGTTTCTAGTTGATAGAAAAACTTTGGCAAATTTTTTTGCGTGTTTCAATGATAAAAATGACAAGGAAAATTGTAGATGGGTGCTAAAAGCTCCTTTTCAAATCATTTATGCTAGATCTGATATGTGGCGATCTGAGAATAATATACTTTTTTGAAAAAAACTTTGAAACTATCTATTTTGATATCTAATTTGGAAAGGTTTCACCGATATTGGTTTAATGTTGCGATCGAACTATTTGAATCGTTTTTTTAATATTGCTGACGTAGGAAAATATCTTATATAACATAAGATAAAACGTTATTCCCTTTGGATTCCGTATGATGTGTCGAAAAGAAATATTAGTTTTTTTATGGTCTATTTCCTGACAATTATCTGCAAATAGTTTCTTTTTTATTAGAATACATCAATAAAATCATTAAATAGGCAATGATATTACATACCCAATCACTTTTTAAATTTCTTTTTTATATTATAACTTTGGGCTTATTTTCTTAAAATGTTTTTAAAATATCAATTATAATTATTAGGGATTTTATATTGGTGGCCTATAAATTAATATCTTGCCCGAATATTCTTCATTAAACATTTCTTAAACCATCAGCAAAACAATAATAGTATATCACTTTATACATATGGAAGATTCTTAACCTGGCCAGACGCTTTTTTTCGCAAGCATTATAAACTTATTTTATTTAAGATACACTATTGGTTTAATAAATATGTTTAGTTTTAAAATTTGCAGTTAATTTTCCTATTTTAGATCTTACACAATTTTTATTAGCTATTAGTGCTTTAAGCGGATAATAAACATTATTATTATTGGATATTTCTATTAAAAAGGAAATAAGAAGCTTTTAGTAATAAAACGTCTGGTCTGCTAAAGAATCTGCCATATACATCCAACATGACATAAAATCGTTTTTTTTTTTTTGCACAAATCATGCAAATACATATTTTACTACTAGTATAATTTATAAAGAATTAAAAATATTTATTGAAATATGAAAATTCATGGAAATTATAAAAAAGGGAGTAATAAAGAATGTACTTTGCGCCGTTTATAGCTTATTTTTTTCAAAATAAAATAAAAATCGTTAAAAATTTGAGACTCTGAATTTCAGAAAAAAATTATTTATTAATTCACAAATCGTTTTTTTGACTTTTTTTAAAATATATATATATATATAATTTCTTGGCTGTATTAGTTTGATTCAAATACAATAGTGTTAAAATTATTTGAATGTTTTAATTAGGTGTTTTGGATCTTTTTACTCAATGCGTTTGAAATCAGGTGGCTTTCTGATTAATGAGAATAATATTTTTTGTTGTTAAAATTTTTTTATAAAATTTCAACTTAATTTTGTAAAAGATTCGCTAAAAATTTCAATTAATATTAATGAGAAATTTATTGATTCAAATATGAAGGTTCTTTTATAAATATATTGATTTTATCGTAACTATTCCATGATAAGTAGATATTTTTTTTCCACCTTTAAATGAATTATAATAGAAAAGAAAAAGATGCATAACAATTTCATAGATGAAATAATTATATTATTATTTTGGTATTAGAAATCGGTACTTGGAAAATTA
>LSSL01003153.1:0-18938 GCA_001953115.1 Smittium mucronatum | reverse complement strand
AAACCCGAAATATGGTAATGAAATAACAGTTACTTCAACATATATATGGGAGATTCTTAGTAACATCAGATGTTTTAATTATAAAAGTTTCTTATTTCCTTTTTAATAATTTTTTGATTTGTGATAATGTGTTTTTTATTCGTTTAAATTGATATTCGTAGTTAAAAATTTAGTATTATATCTAAAGTAGGAAAATTTAACGCAATTTTTGAATCTAATTACAGCCTTTAAATTAATTGTGCATTTAAATATAATTAACCTAAAAGAATTTGCAGAAAGATGCATCTGGTATGCCATGTAACCTCACATATATCGAAACTATGAAAATAATATTAATAACGACGGGAATGGGGAATAATTTTCAAGCCAAATATGTTAACTAAACATATATTTTTCTTGCCCTTTACCCCATGGTAAAATTTATATTATTTGGATTAATTTTTCATTTTCCTTTTTTTTCCCTGCTTTTTATATATTTTTTTCATTATTTATCAGAGTTTGATAATATCGCATTATTTGAAAAAAAAATTTGGTTAGAGTTTAGTTCTAATTTTTGTCAAAAAATATAAAGCAAATTAAACGAAGAATCATCAACCTATATTTATCAAGTTTAATTCAAGAAGATAAAATGTAAATTTAAAATATTAATAGGACAAATATACATATTTTGCTGATTATTCTTATATATTAATACTATTTTTTTTATAAATTATATTTAGTTTCAAACTATTATTCTGTTTATTAGAGGATGGTCATGTTAATCCATTGTATTACAGATAGATAATACATTTAAATTATTAGAATAAGATATAATAAGTAAAGTGTAATAACCACACCCAAAGAAAAATAAGAAAGCATCTATAGATTTCAAATTTTTAAATAATTCTAGGTTAAATTTCTTGAAATTAAGAAATAGATTTGATAATTTTTGATTTTTATCAAAAGAAAATTTTCGTTGTTTAATATTTTTTACTAAAATATCTTGGATATAGTTAATTAGGGCTTTTTTTTTCACAATCAAAATCAAAATCAAAATCATAATCATAATCACAATCATAATCATGGCTTCTATAATTATTTATATTTAGGATCATGATATTTTTTTATTTTTGTTTAAAGTTTCAGAATAGCACATAAATAGTTTTTTTTGACATGGTTTTTTTATTTTAGAAAAGCAGATGTATTTGTTTTATTTTGTGAAGTAAAAATCATTGTTTATACTATCTAAAGATTGTTGTTTAAAATCATTCAATACATTGTGGGCTTTCTTAATAGTTAATTATCTACCATAATATAATTAATTAATTTTTATAATTTTAGATAAGTGCTTAAAAAAAATTCAGATAGGTTTTCAATATTAATTAATTTTCATGAGGTTTCAGTTGATGCAAATAATGGGAAAATAGACAAGATCAAACTAATGGCTATGAAAAAGGGATAATATTTTGTTTTGTGAAGGGTCTAATTTTTTAACTTGATATGAAAAATTTATATTTTTTTCCTGGATCTCAGCAGCAGAAAAGATTAAAAATATCAAAAATAATTTTTAATAGGATAAAATCAAGAGGTTCAGTGACCGAGAAAAAGTTTGTATTTCATTTTTTCTGTTAAGAGTAAAATCTAGATAATATATATATACATATATTTATAACATATTATTTTATAATTAGATTGATCTATGATTTTTAATTACATCAGTCGACATTCTCGCCTGAGTATTCATACGAAAGAGTATTTTATTTGTGATATGACCTTAATAATCTATATGGGAAGCAGATGAAACGAAAAATGAATTTACCACAACTGAAGATATACTTTTCTAAACACCTTTGTTTATTTTTTAAATTTTTTTCATTTAATGTACTTTAAATTGAAGAATAGAATTTAAAATATAGTTACTAAAATAAAATTAAGAGAGGGTTGGCTAGAACCTTGTTGTTAAAACATTTTTTTTAATGATTCTAGATTGATGTATTTACATTTTAACCCTTCCCGGGCCCAAATCTAAATCTCACTCCTATTTGTTAAATTAACTATTTCAATTGGCTTAACTTATTGATTTATCCAATAGTATACAAATAATATTAATCTAATGAAAAAATTGAGCAAAAAGCGAATGACATTTTTTGTATCATCGGTCCTGAAAGGGTTAAGCTATGCAAATTAATACTAAAAAAGAAAAAAATCATTAAGAACAAAGATCAGCCCCTAGTAAAAAGGAGAGATAATGAAATATTCATGTGCGCGAGGTCTCAAAGGTGTTGAATAAATGTGTATGCTGCAATCTTATGGAAAAAAGTTCTTGCATATATGGAGGTTCTTTTCTTTAATATTTTTTATTTAGGAGATAATTTACATTAGTTTATTTATTGAATTTAAACAATACCAATGAGTTCATTAATTGGTAAGAGTAAGAAAAAATCACATATTTTTATGGCAATTTAATTAAGGCAGTCATCGCATAATAAACTTATGATTTTTGTTATGGATCATAGTGAGTAAAACCGACGCCACCTATCAGCCTCGTAAAAAGATTAAATTCTCTAAGAATGGGTTTATTTCTTTCTAATAGAAGGCTACGTCCACCCAATTATGAAACAAAAGATCCAAGGCTTTAGTGATTAATAGATCAAGGATTATCATTGTATTTAGATAAAATGTTTGTAATTTTAATCATCATCACTACTTTAGTGAACGCCTTTATTTACGGGGAAGAGGATTTGTAACTTATTTAACTAAAGCGTATTTCTTGCATATTTGAAATTTTTATGCAAATTCGTATATTGTCACGATTGTAATCGTGCTTAAATCCGCGTTTATAATTTAGCGATTCTGTATATACAATGCAAAAGTATATTTGGAGGTTTAATAACCAACAACGAGAACGAAAAGTATTTATTAGCTCTTTGAAATGTCACTTTCATTGGACAATCCATGAATGTTTGCCCGTCTAATTATTTTTCGACTTTTTTTAATTTAGAGATATTAAATTTAAATTAAAAGCGGAGATAATAAAAAGTTATGCGTTTTAAATATATCCCGAAATTCAGCACACCTTTGTACAGCCTGATACTCTGGATAAATTTAACAACATAGTTTTACTTATGGATAGTCTATTGGAGAAAAAAGAAACGAAGATACAAATATTTATCCATATATAATCCAATGTCTAGCCTCATTCCAAAATTTCAAAACCTCAATATACTTTTTTCGCGTCATATATCGATAATTTTATTTTTTTATAATATTCCTATCACCTTCATCAATTATATATCCAAATTTGAATATATATACCTACCCAAATAATTCTTATACAAGTTGCAAGATTGATTGTTCGAAATAAACAAATTTATATTTCTAAAAAATGACTCTTTTTGATAAAAAGACTTGCATAAAGCCCGAGGAAAGCGATCAGACCAATGTGATTAAGGTAATATATACTAATTTTTCGATTTATCTAAAAAGCTAAACTGGAATTTATGCTACTTGTAATGTTCTAGGATATGGATACCAATTTTCCGAAAAAACAAAAGCTGAGTGAAGGTAATTAGAATCGAATAAATTTTAATTCGGATTTTAATTATTTTCTTTGATGATATAAAAATAGCAACAATAATAGCTTTAAATAGCTAATTTTTTGTTGAATGTTTTTTTTTACAGATGCTTCTTTAAAAAAAGAGAATCCAGAAGATACAGGCATAGATCTATCCGATGATCATCCGTTTCCTGCCCGAGTCATTTTGACAAGTAAGCCCAGTCTTCAATTAAAGAATTTTTATAAAATGCCTTTCTTAATAATTTTCTCTTTGTGAATAGCTTATCCGAACCAAATGGGAGTAGAGCCTATACCAATAAACTGGGGAGCGGAATCTCCCATTGAGAGGGGTCCAGTTATAGTATCAAGACACGCTAACACCATGAAGTATCGAAACGCCATTGGGGCTCATGGTGGATCATACTCAATATATCGAGCTCTAGCTGTGGCATCTGGGAACTTGTCAGAGCTCCATACGCCGGATTTCACCAACACACAAGCTCCATATTCTTTTGGCCCTAATCCCCAGTGGTATGATCCTAAAAAGATTGTTTCTTTTGATCCGTGGGGGCATTTAATAACAGAAAATTTTGGTGAAATGCTCAATTCAAAGATCGACATTAGACCTACTATTGCAGTTACCAAAGCGCACTTGACAATGGTAGAAATTGATGAAGCTATTAAATCGGGTGACATCGTTCCTGACGGAATAATTGTTTCAGAAAATGGGGATGTATCAGTGTCCAAAGCTGCAGTTGAGCCAGTTTGGTACCTTAAGGGGGTTGCTGATCGGTTCAATACAACTGAAAGTAATCTAAGACGGGCACTATTTGAAGATACTGGCGGGATGTACCCAGAACTCATTACTAGACCAGATATGAGTTTATTCCTACCCCCAATTGGAGGGCTTACTGTATATATTTTTGGAAACACTGAGCTTATTAATAAACCCGAAACAAAATTAACCGTAAGAGTTCACGATGAATGCAACGGATCTGATGTTTTTGGCTCTGATATTTGCACTTGCCGACCTTACTTGATATATGGAATAAAAGAATGCATAAAGCAGGCACAGGTTGGGGGTGTTGGGATTATAGTCTATTTTAGAAAGGAGGGTAGGGCATTGGGCGAAGTAACTAAATATCTAGTTTATAATGCTAGAAAGCGTCAATCTGGTGGAGACACTGCTTCTACGTACTTTAAAAGAACAGAGTGCATTGCTGGGGTTAAAGACATGCGCTTCCAAGCAATGATGCCTGATATTCTTCACTGGTTAGGAATAACCAGAATTGATCGATTCATTAGCATGTCAAACTTGAAATATGACGCTATTGTAAATTCCGGAATCAAAATCATCAACAGAATTGATATTCCTGATGGTTTGATCCCTGAAGATTCAATGTAAGAAATATAAATTTTAAGTATAACTTTTTTTCTTTGAACTTATGGTTTCATATTCTCCTATAGGGTTGAAATAAGTGCTAAAATTGCAGATGGTTATTTCAGTTCGAAAACAGATGATAAAATTGCTGCTCCAGAGGAAACAGTCGGAAGGTCATGGTGAATTATGGTCTAAATTTAACCGTAAGTACCCAAGAGGAATCCATTCCTTTAATGGTTTTAAATTAATGCCATTTCTTATTTCATTTTTCTCTAAATACTTTGAACACTTTGATAAACAAATGCAAACTCAATTTATTTTTTATTTTATTTTAGTTGGAAAACAAACAAACTTTTTCTCCCAAACCAATTGAGTTTTAATGTCTCACAGGAAATCTAAATATGATGTCATTCACTTTATAATATATGAACAAAAAAAAAACTAATTAATTTCTATATTACCCTTTTACTAAGATTATCTTTCCTATTATAAAGCGTCTAAATGAAAAAAGTATATTTCCTAACTATTACGCGATATTTGCTGTTGATTCTTTATACAATTTTTTTTTGATGTATTCCTCTACCTAATCTTAAAGTCCTGGTAAATAGTAAATGCAATTTTTCATTAAAGATTTATTTCGAACAACAAAATAATCTCATCTTTGGTAAAAAAAATTTTTGTTTTTATTTTTTGTACACATAATTATATTTGCAGATACATCAACAAAAACTATGCGAAAAAATGTTAGCTTGAAAAACTTACAACGCACAGGATGGATTGGTATCCTCAACGCACATACATCATCTATCGAATAAGGCTACGTGTCTAATGAAAGTTGGTGTCACATTTAAAATATGATTTACCCCGCCAGGAGAGCTTCAATTACACTGAATGACTGAATACACATACAGCCATGAATCAAGCTAGACATCAGCGTACACATTGGTTTAGACGGCTAATCTCCTAGTTATAGTCTACTTATAACAGGTTTAAATAAAAGATGACTAAATTATAAAACTTCGAAATTCCCTTCACTAATTTCCTACAACATGAATCTAAAAACTGGAACCTTGATTCGCTGACAGAGTATGGCAGTACGTACGGGTAGCGCATCAGACTGAAAAAAATCAGATTCAGCTTCTCCCGTCTAGAACTGCACTGTTATCTTTCCTTTTTCACATAATAGATGGGGTCCTTTGCTAACCCTTAACCAAAGTAGAGCAGCATCGGTATAGATTTAGTATAAATATATCTATTTAGACGTGTATTTTAAGCCCCTAAACCACGACAAGGTATATTATAAATTAGGGTTTGATATTTTGTATATTTATGCGTTTTAGGCTCCAGCGATATTGAATTTTTATTGGTGGTTTTAAAAATAGTACCAACCAAGATATTGAATTATTATTGGGTACATATCTAGTAAATAGAAATTTCAGTATAATTGGGTAGTTATATAAATCTAACAATTGTCATTTGCAGAGCCTTTTTGTTTCTAAATGCTAATTCCTAAAAAAGGGTGATATTGGCAAGGCTTGTAAATATTAATTGCAAGGTGTAATAATTCTTCTAACATTCGAGCTTCAACTATTCAAATACCACTGGGTTTCCTCTTGAAATTCCATGAAAACTTAAATGCTATCTAGGCCCTTATTTTCGACCTCTTCACTTTTCACCTCCTCGAATCTTTACAACAGAAATTTTTTTATACAAGTTGTAATTCCAAATAGAAATTAGTTTTTTTTTTTCTTTTCCGATTTCAACCACATTAATTTTCAAATAATTCATTATATTATGACTTTGCCGGCCGTGTTTTACACCTGCTCTTGTTCATCTCAAATAAACAAGGACGATCATTTTCAGCTTTCCCACGAGAGTAAGGATGACTTTTCTAAATTATCCCTTCGAGCTGATTTCCCCACCCAGATTCATGCTCTGCCTCAATTATATTACTGCAAAGAATGCAAGGAAATTAAGTGCACCTCATGCACAAATATCGAGCCTCAAATTTACTCTTGTCCCACGTGTCTTTTTGATGTACCCCCAACTTCTGCCCGCTCAGAAAACAACTTTTGTGGTAGGAATTGCTATGGATGCCCCGTTTGTAACCATATTTTGGTCGTTGTTGAAACTTCGAGTGTTGATTCTTCTAATAAAGATCAAACCATAATCACCCAATCCTCTACCGATAGAAAGTATATACTCCTTTGCACAGTTTGCTCTTGGGATTCCAGAGAAATAGGCTGGCAATTCCCAAAACCCACCGGCTTGACCGGTACCCATATCTCCTTTCACTAAAAAATTGTTTACATACTATTTTTTTTTCTTTCGAGACACTTTATTTTTCTAACTATCCTACTTGTCTCTCGCAAACATTCCAGGTCAAATTTCTGATCTAATAGGAACAGAACCCGCCAAAAAGGAGTTTGATAATCTGGTGTCATATTTTAAAAATATACAAACCCAGCAAGCTAAAGATCCTTTGATTGATGACTCCCCCTTCGGCCACGATTTTTTTTGGAAACGGCAAAGAATTCAAAACTATAGTTCTGGAAATGGTATGTTTGGCCAAAATTTGGTACGCAAAATTGCTTCTTTGAGAGGCTCTGAAAATAATCCTGATTCTAAATCCGATAATTTCGGCATAAAGGATTATTCCACATCCATTCATTCCCTCCAAGATCCCAATCTTTTAAACCAAATATCTCAAATTTCCACTGATAACTCTGGTAAATTTTTTATTTATATTTTCTTTCCCACTTTTCTTTTCACGAGACCTTAAATAAAACCCGTAATATTTTATTTTTCCCATTTGTCATCCTTTTATTAGATTTAATTTTAGACAATAAGAGGTAAAATTTTCATATTATCTATTAATCAACTTTTTACCTTAAAATCAAGATGTCAAATAATCTATTTACTTATAATTAATTAGGAAAATCCAGTTTCCCCGCAAAACTCATTTAACTTTAAAAGTATCTAGAAGGTGTAAAAAATGCAATCAAATACTTATTAAACCCGATACAAAGCCCCAATCTGTTCGGTTTAAAATTAACCAAACTGCTATTAGATATGTGCCTAAAATTTCCATTCCAATTGAATTCGCACCTAATACTCCTATATTCAGACCCGAATTCCTTGATCCGTTATATAAATCTAATCATACCTCTCAAGAGTTTTTGATGCCCGTAAGATTCACCAACCCACTCAACTCTCCCGTGGTTGTATCAATTGAACCTCTTGGCAATCATGTTAACATTTACCCTCAAAAATTCAAAATTAAAGAATATGTCGATCAATGGGACTTTGACGAGATCGATCTTAAAAAATCCCATGACTTGGAGCTGGAGTACGGATTTGGTGATCCTTCGTTCAAAAACTCTTTAGCTTTTCAAACCGATCAAAATATTTCTGAGCTTGACCCTTTCGATAAGTTGCAATTGTTTTTTAGACAAAATATGCACTCTGGTAATGGAATACTCAGTCGGCGCAAAAATTCATCCTTAATTTTATTTGGAATCAACCAAAGCAATATTTCAAATGGCTACAAAGTAATTTCTCGTCTATTTTATTGAAAAGAATAGTCTTTTAATTTATACTTATTTATTTTTTAGATACCATTTAAAGTTTCATTCCATGCTGTTGAAGATCAAATTAATGATGACACCGATCAAATTGATGCTGACTTTGATCAAATTAGTTCTGAAGCACATCATATTGTAGAGTTCACATCATTCATCAGTTTTTAATATAATCGTAATTCTCATCTAAATAAACTATTAGGAAAATAAGCCTTATCCTTGAATTCTTGTTTTTTGAACCTTATTATTTATCCAACTGATCTTTTCATTATTCATTACTGGGGGAATTTTTAATGCTTCGCAACAATGAACTTTACCATTGCCCGAGTATTTAGGTGCTGAATTAGAGAATTTTTAATCGGATTATATACCAAAATATTATAAATCATAATTCTTTGCACAAAGAGTCACTAATTAAACATTGCCGTTTTTTGATATACTACTTACTAACTTTGTCTTTCTGAAACATTCATTTGAGCACTCAATTTTATTATAAAACTTTACAAAAATGCAAATTAGGAAATTTTTGTTATTAGGGATAAAATAATCAACTTTTTTTTTTGATTCCTCATTTAATTTTTAGTAAGTTTTTTCAGTTAATATCGTCTTTTTGAAATACTTCATTATTTCAACACCAATCAACTGTTTTTCTAAATTAAAAAAAAAAAAATTTCACCAAAAACAATAAAGACTAAAACTTGCAGTTAACAATTAAAATTAATAAAAAAAATAGATATATAATGAAATTTAACAAATTTTAATCGAATAGTGTTGCGTGTAGTATGTTGAATAGTAATCAAAAATTAGTAATGAGAGTAAAAGTACAAAACAAAAAGCCCAAACAAAAGCAATAGTAGCTTCTGGATGTATTAATGATTTAATAAATAGAATCTGAAGAACCAAGATATCCTACTCCTCGTCAAGAAGAATATCATCGATCTGCTGTCGGACTGTATCAAGCTCAGATTTGGGATCAAACAAAATCTTGCTTGGGTATGGTCTTTTGGAGTTGATATCGATGGATTTTCTAGATTTCTTAGGCTTCAGGATTCCATTTTTCTTCACAATACTCATGTTTTCAGAGATCTTTTTTAGCTTATCGTTTTGATCTTTAATTTCTTCCACAGTCTCAGAAAAGTCCTTACCTTCATCAATTGCCTCAACACCATCTAAATCCTTTTCGATCTCAGATTTGACAGTAATTATGGCATCTTCATCGCTATCAACAGGAACCTCTTCATTTTCCAAGTTAGAAAAGGATTCAGAAACTGGCAAAATATCCCCCAAAACTGGATTTGTTTCACCGTTAGTGTTGCGCTCTAAATCCATAACAAATGAATCAAAAATAATCTTCAATTGTTGGTTCCGAAGTAAATCTTTTAGAATTTCATTGGCAGAATAGCCATATCTACTAGTCTTCAGTATCTTAAACATTATTGCCTCCAATTTCTCTATTCCTCGTTTTATGACTAGATCAGATCCAAAATTAGTAGCACAGGACAATCTTAAACACCTGGATAAAATAAATAGCTTTTCGTATACAAAAGTCAAAGCTTTTTCCGTCTCTTCGCTTTTGTAACTTAAATCAGTTGAATCAATTCCAGTTTTGGGTACATTTTCCAGGTCAAGTTTCATTGTCAAGTTGATTAATCCCCTGATTATTAAAACTATAATACTGACATCGCTATCCTCATTTATGTTTTTGCAGTAATTATTAGCTGCTAATAGTGCATCAACACCAATCTCAAAAAACCAAACAAGGTCATGTGTTAAAGATGAATCATTTGATTGCGATCCAATGTTTTTTTCGAACTCTATTCTAATACGCGGATCAGTCCATGAAAAAAGCTGCTGAGTTATTTGGGATGTTGTTTGATAAACGGTATCAGATACTTTACCTTTCCATTCCAAATAATAGCAGCTTGAATATTCTATGAATATTGGAACTACAGCCTTAGCCATCTCTCTTTGGTTTGAAGAGAGAGAAAGACAATATGCAGGGAAAAAGTACGAAAGACATTGTCTCAAATTTAGATTGTCAACAGTCAATATATGAAAGTACATGACGGCCAAATTATGTAAAACAAGAGATGCATTTGGTATTCGTCCTCCATAAAGCAATTTCGCTAAACCCTGAGCGGCTAATGCTTGTATTTCTCCATTTTCACTTTCTAGAGCGGACATGAAAACCGTAGCAAGCTCGTCTTTTTTCAAGTTTTCAGAAATTTCGTCTATCCCAAAAATAAATGAGATGTCAAAAAGAGCCTGCAATCCATTAATTTTATATTCCTCGACCCCTTGTTGGCAAACGGCCACCAGTAGACCTGCGTTTCCCACTGCCATCTTCTTATCAAGTAGTGAACAGAGGGCCAAACAATCCACGGCACACTTCAACAGCGCTGGCTCATTTTGTGACAACGCTGGGGACACGAATTCATGAGTCAAGGCGTACACAGGCGAATGTTCCGATAGACTTAAATAACATCTCTGAAGTAGAGCCTTAATTATGTGAAGTGATTTAAGTTGAGTCAACAATTTTACAGCTTTTAATTCCTCTCTACTTACTATAAGTAAGGCTTCCTCGCCGTTTTGTTGCACTCCACTGATAACTTCTACTGTGATTTGAGTAAAATCGGTTTCATCTAGAGATAGTTTTCTAAGTATGTCCATTATATGGCCAATATGTTGTTCAGAGATGTCTGGAATTACAAGCAATTTTCGCATAAGAGTTAACATTTCTCGTCTACCCAACTCATCTAAAAAATCCAAGTTTTTAGAGATGATTAATAGTTGCAAAATGATGTAATCTATTTCTGCATCGGCAATTTCTATATCGTGTTCGTCTTCAAGGCGGTTAGCACCATCTCTATCGTCAGAGCTGGATCTTGACTCTAGCTGTTTTCTAATGAGCTTTACAATTTCTAGAGTCTCAGGAAGCCTTTCCTCTAGTCCAGAAACATCATTCTTTTCTCTGTAGTATTCCAAAGTATGTCTTAGCAAAAACGAAGATTCCGGTTGAAGATCTTCCCAAACTTTGCTTGAAAATTCAATTTTTTCAGCAATCTCAGGATATGAATTTAATAAAGCCTTTATTGTTTCGTCTGCTATTTCACTGTCAACAACATCAAGACCTTCAAATAAAGATACTAAGTTGTAATCAGCGTCTTTCAACCAGCAGGTAGCAATTAGCTGAACACAGGCCTGTTGCACACCAACATCCCTATCTCTTATCCCAGAAATTAATAATTCTTCTCGTTTTTCAATGGATAAAATTCTGTAATCGACCTTGGAGAGTACTTTCCCATATAGCACTTTACGGTTAATAGCATCTTTATCACGAGCTCTTTCTAATAGATTAGGTAAAGTAGAAGGATTTATGTCGATTCCAAGCATTATCGCTCTACGGACTTCAGAATTAGGCTCTGATTTCATCATGGAAGAAAGCTTTTTTAATGATTTAACGTTTCCCATTTGGTCACCGTTTAGTAATCTGCATAAAGCTATCGCGGCATTGGCCCTAACACCTGCTTCTTTGTCTAATAATCTTTTTTCTAATAAATTCACTAATTCCTCATAAAGATCTTCGTCTATATCCTTTAGAAGAACTACTAACATTGAAACTAGTTGACAACAACGAAGACGAACCATTTTTTCTTTTGCCAAAAACCCGTGAAGTAAATGTAAAATAAGTTCCTCGGTGAACCTGGAAGTTAGGGTACCATCTTGATTTGTCAACTCTGTTGAAGGTTCGTCTTCAAAAACGTCATCTGTGTCCATCATATTTACCGTATTTGGAACGGCTTCGTCTTCTTTTTTGTATCCATAGTGAATAAATGCGACGACAAATTTAAGTATTCTTTCTACCGATGGCTCTTTCTTTTTAACGGCTAGAACAAAATTAAGCTTTTTAATAAATTCTTCTGAGAAAATAGCCTCAAATTCTTGAACTTCACCAATTCCATTATCGGTTCTTTTATTTTCTTGGATTTTTCTTAATTCTATCACGAGACGGTGATGAAGAGAACCATTTCTTTGAGCGGAATCTAAAATCCTACAGAGTTCTTTTTCGATTATCTGTGATGTCTCTGTTTCCTTCATATCAAATTATACGATTAACTTGTTAGATTTTTAAAACTGAATGATAAAAGTGTATTAATTGTAAAAGTGGAATTTATTAAGTGGTGTTGCAGAGTAATCTTTTGTACTCAGTTGCAAATCAAACTTAAGTTGTCAAAAGAGAGGATGAAAGAATTTTTTAGAAAGGTTGTCAATATACAATTTATGTAATTAACTAATACCTTGTTTACATTATCAAAATGCTTCAGAATACATCAACAAACTCGGCAAATTATATTCTTTAAAATTATCAATCAATAAATATTAAATTTGGGATTTGATATTTGGCATTTTTTTAGAAAACCTATTTGTGAATTTCTTATTTTTTTTTCCAGAAAAGAATATTTATTGGTTGAAATGGTTTATTGGCCAAAAATCCGTAGTACAATATTTTTTTTAGAAACGTTTATATGAAATTAGTCTCTCAAAAAGTACTTGTAAGATTTTTAAGAGAAGGAAATTCTAATAATTCAATTGGTTTAATGAAAATATCCATATGCTTTTGAAAAAACGATGATTGAGATAGGTTTTTTGTAATAATGCTCAACAGATAATTTGTCAAAGGAGTATGCTAGAAACGATGTTAACAATCTTTTTTATGCCCTGAAAAGTTTTATATTATTGATTTTTCGCACATAATTTACAGATTTTGCGTATATTAAACCTTCTTAATTTTCGTTTTCAGAGATACTCAAAAAACGATATGTATTCCAATAATATTCAAATGAATTATATATTTCATTTTTTTTAAAGAATGGAATAAAGAATCATCAATATGGACTATATGGATAATAATCTTTTCCTCAAAACCTGCAAAATGCTTCATCATTTCCCCAGAATTTTTGCATTTACTAGAAAAACGCGAGGAAGGGTTGCTAAAGCCTTGTTTTTATACTGAGGAATTTTTTTTTCGTATTTAATTATTATTCCAATAAGTATTTTAATTAAAAGATTTGCAAAAAAACTTATAAGATGATATTCCATTTATTTTTTTTGCGATATTTATAAAAAACCTCTGAGTAATACAAGTAAATTGTAAAAAAAATCAGATTTCGAAGCTTTTTTAAAAGAAAACAGTATAAATTATATTAGCTCAAGATGGATAAATAGATATTGGCATATCAGATGTAAAAAAAAAGATACGATCTTGAAATAAAATTCAGTGATACAAAAAAAAGAGAACACATAATCGAAACGTATATCAATTGATTTAATATTTTATCGATTGATTAAAATTTATTTGAGTTGTTTTTTTTTCTTTTTCATATAACTGATTTTTATTGAAAGATTAGATCATTTAAAACATTAAATAAAAAAATTTTAAAAAAAAATTAGAAAATATTATTATATTAACTACAATAAATCCTCTGCCTAGCTGCTTTCGGTGTGAATACGGGAAAAGAGTACAATCTACCAAAGAAATACCCCCCCCCCCCGGCATTACTATAAGTAGATGTACGACTTGATGATATACGCAGTCAAGGGTTAAGCCCTTTGTCAAAGAAAAACAATTTTGAAATCATCGAACTCTTAGTTAGAGCCTCAATCTATCAATAATAATAAAAATAGTCTTCCAAACAAAAATGTGATTGATCGACTTGGCATTCCTACAAATAGTTATTAGACGCTGAGACCCTCCTTGCCGTCAAACGCTTGATCTGTATATACAAAACCTCTCAAAATTTGTTAAACGGTTCAATTTATCCTGGTTCAACATAGTTTTTCTCTGGAATCAATGTCCTCAGAATAGCTGTGATATGTCTTCAACGCATTATTTGAGACACTAAATCCTCTATAGTAACTAGTGCAAAGCTAAATTTCTTAAATTTTAGCATATTTGATGCTTCTAATATTTTAGACATTCTAACGAATGAACGTTTTAAAAAAATCACGTTTATGATCCCACTTGAAAATGGAGAACCAGCAGGAATGGAAGATGTGATTAATACAGTTTTATTGAAGAAGTAGTAGTGGAACCTCAGTATACTCAAAACTGTTTGGGGTTTTTTGCTCCTCTTAAACCAATGGCTAATAGACATTGGTACGTTAGATCGGTGAAGATTGGTAGTACAATGGAATTTTTCAAAGCTTTTTTAAATGATTTTAGGCTTTTTAAATATTATTTAAATAAAATTTTGAGTAAAAAAAATATTTCGTACAAGCATGTAATCCCATGCCTCTTGGGCCGGAGTATTATTAAAATAAAATTCAATTACTTTTTCTCATTCCTGGAACTGAGTATAAGAGTAAAAAATCAAAGAAATCGAATTCAAACTCTTCTAGGAGCGATTTTCTGTATTCTTATAATTTGTTGGAAAAAACCCCAATACTTACTGATTTAATTTTTATTTATTGTTTGGCCGTCTAATCTTCACAAAAAAATTTATTCTTAAATGTAATTTTATTAGATGTTTTAGACATTTCAATGTTGAAAATATTTTTAATATAAATATGTGAGCAATTTTCAATTTATAATGAAGTTAAGATAGAATAAAGTTTTATTAGAAACAGGAATAATTCATTTTATCTGGAATCCTCAATAATAGACTTTAGATAGAAAAATATCCGTAGTTGTTAAAGTCTTGAAGGAGAGAGAAAATAAAAATCGGGATGTTTCTAATAAGTAAAACCTGAATGAAGGCCCATTTTTTGGGATTATAATTATCTATTGATATGTTTTCTTTCTTTGTATTTATAGTCTATCAGGGTTTAGCCATAAATTTTATAAGCGCCCAACTAATAGTAAAAAAAAAAAAATTATAATCGTAAAAAAAAAAGAGTAATTTAGCTCAAAAACTAGTACAGAACCTTAGCTATTTTTCTAAAACCTTGGCCTAAAATAAATTTAATAAAAAAATCTTATGTCTTAATTTGAAAAAATTATTTATATATATTTCTCTTGAACTGATAATAACATCTCTTAATAAATTTGTTAATTAACCCTTTCAGGGCCCAAATTCGTGTTTCACTTTTATTTTTGTATTTATTAATTCCAATCGGCTCAATTACTTGATTTGTCCAATATATATTTTTTTATTGATAGTATTGAATAAAAAATGAAAGCCATATTTGTACCATCGACCCTGAAAGGGTTAATGGAACTTATCTTTTGGAACGATAAATTAGTTTTTTGAATATAAAAAAATCATTTTTTGTGAATAATAGATATATCGTTCTAAAATTTTAGAATTTTTATAGTTTTTTCCAATTGTTATATGTAATTATTATTTCTAATAATTTTTGTAAGTTTTTTAGATATTTTAAATAAATCTCTAATCCCTCCCTCAACTCCGCAAATGATTAAAACCTCTTTTATTTTTAGAATGAAGAACCATTATTCATTTTATCTTTCCGAATACAATATATTAAAAAATTGCTTAAAAAGTTTGTCTACTTTACCTAAAAATATTATTAATACAAATTGTACATTTTAATAAAGCATTAAATTGATTCTTAAAAAACTGTAAATGAAAATATAATCGATTTATTTAATTATCTAAATAATCAGCTATATATCAAAAGAAAATTAAGGGTCTGAAAAATTTATTGATATTCATCAAATTATCCCCCACTGTTTATTTGCGTATCAAAACCAGGGTAACTCCGATATATAATATAAATAATCTAACTAAAATTTTACATTTTTTCCACTGTTTATCTTAAAAACTATTTTTTGGTTTTTTTATAATACTTATAGTTCTTTTTTCAATTTTATCTCCATCTAATATTAATAAAAATCTACTAAATATTTATTTAAAAGTCCAATCATGTTGAAATTAAAAAAAATGTGTGATTAGCATGATTTTATCATGGCTTTAGTATCTTTTCTGTGTAAATTTTTCGTTTAAATAATTATTTTTTTAAATGATCTCACTTAACTTGGCCAATTTATAATCCAGCTGAATATTTAATTAAAACTATATTTTTTCTTCTTTATTACTTGTGGAAAAAGATTAAATCTCATTTGGATTTCCATAATCCTTTTATATGTGAATTATTTTAAATATTCCTAACTACAAAATAAAAGTATCTAGCCATTTTTTTTAGATCTTCAAATACGTATAAACAGATTAACATCTATTCTAGTCAATTCTGTCTCCATAACCCACTTTTATTTATTTAAATACAGTTATCCACTAGAGCTTTTTATTTATACAACATTAGCTATTATATATATTTAAAAAAACGAATAGAACATTCAATGAAATTATTAGTTGATTTAATTGTAGATTATTTTTTTCATTTTTGAGAAAATTTACTTCCATCTGATAGATATTAAATAATTTTTGTATTTTTTTAATTTTTTATATAATATTTAAATCCCGATTTTCTTTAAAAAGCTCCAAATTTTAACCATTTTAGAGATAAATCAAATTTTAAATACAATAACCCTATCAAATTTTTAATTAGTAAACTAATTTTAAGATAGAAGGAATATACCTTGAGAAATTACGATAAAAGCAAATACATCTTTCTAAAAATTTTATATTTTATATTTATAATAATAAAATAAAAAAAATAGTTTCAATAACATAAATAAGATATGGGTAAATAGCTATTAAAATTTTTTATCCAGAATTTTACTGATTAAAATAGAGTTTAAGATAAATAATTATTAAAAATACCCCTCAAAAAATTATCTTAGAAAATTCAATAGGGGGTTTGATAATTAATGATTTTTTTTAAAACACGCATTTATTTAAGGGAATTTTTTTTTTGCACTTTTCTTTTAAGTTTATATTATCATTATGGTTGGAAATGAAAATTGCCTTGTGCATTAATTTTTAAATATATTTATTGTGTATTTGAAAGTTTTTTAACAATCTTTTTCATAAAAAATAATTTTTCTGCTAAATTTTTTGATATATTTACATATTTAAATTACATTAATAATAAGATTACCATCAAAATTAAATATACTATTAAATTTATCCGAATAAAAATGAAATTATTATCCCTTTTAACTATTAAAACTAATATTGATGGTATCTATTTACTAGTATTATATAAAAAATATTAAAATAAAATTTAAATGAATTCTCTTCCTAGTATCAATATTTACTATATAATATATATAGAATATATGTCATTAAAATAACTGACAATCCAAAATCAAATTTTAATGAGTTAGATTTAAATATATTTAAATTTGAAAGATAAAAATGTATAAAAAAAAGCTAGCAACAATGGAAAAATTTTCTCTATATATTTGGTTTACAAATTAAAGTTATAATTTATACCATATTTATATAAATTTATCAGTATTCATATTTATTTGTTTTTTTTATAGATTATATTCCAAAAATAGACACCATAACATTAAAATATATTCTTATCTTTCGAATTGATCAAAAAAAAATGAAAATTAAAATATAATACACTTCAAAAATAATCATTTCAACTCTTGCGCTATAGAAAAAATTTTAGGCTTATTATATCAACATACAATTAAATAATTACATATATTTTTCATTTCTTTAAATGTAAAGCAAAAAATAATTATATTAACTAAAACTCATATAGAAATCAAAGATAAAGATTAAGTAAAACCAAAAAAATTAGAATATATTCTTCTTTCTCATATGATGATAAATTTAATATGGAAAAAAATAGCTTGCAAATCTATTTAAAAAAAATTGATTATGAAATGAACAAAAATTATTAGTAAGGCTCTGTGAATTTTTTTCATAATATTTTTACTTTTAACTTTTTAAACTTTTTATAAACTTTTAAAATTATTTTTTAGATTTTTATATTTTTATATTTATTCTAATCAAAAAAATTCATAAATGAATAAGCTCTATATAATATTTCATTAAAAAGTGTTATTTTCCAGAAAAAAACAAGTTTTAATGCATATAATCGATATCGTGAAAATTTTTCCGATTTAATTTCATAAATATTAATTAAATCTACCTATTTTTTTTTTTTTGTTGTTAGGAAACAATCATAAGTTATTTAATGATTAAAACTAACATTGGGGCTTTACCCATAAAATAATCCCTAAACAATTTTTGAGTGTATTATTATTTTTAAATCAGTTCAACGCCTCAATATGTCTAAAAAAATAACTATTAAAAATAAAATAAAAATTTATTTTTAGAATTACTTTATTAATTTTAGTGATATGTAACTTTTAATAAAATTATCAATAAAATCTTTCCGTTTAAATTATTTTTAGATAGAAAAATATAAGAAAATGAATATCGAAAAATGAGATAAATAAAGCGCGTTTTAGATATATTGGATTCTGATATCTTAATAAGACCAAAAAATAAAAATAATATTGAAAATTTTTATAAATTTATTCATATTATTAACATTA
>LSSL01003151.1:0-15031 GCA_001953115.1 Smittium mucronatum | reverse complement strand
TTATCTGATTAAAATTATCTCACATTTTTTTTATAAATCCCAAACATTTCTTAGATTAAATAACACTTTCTCTTTGTAATTATTCCTAATTGTGATTTATAATTCGTTTTCTACATATGAAAATTAAATTTCTTAATTAGTATTTTTTCCATTAAAATTTTTGTCTGTATTTTTTTTGATCTCTTAAAAAAGTGATCAGTCTAAATGTGTGAGTATTACACATTTATTTTATTTGTCTAAGTGAAAAAATATTCATAAATCATTTTTATAAAAAAAAAATAGGACGTATTGTACAAAAAACGTATTAATTTTTCTGGAAAAGCCAAAAAATTTATCTAAAAAAAGTAATACCTAGAACCATTTAATAACACGTATCTGAAAATAAAATACTAATTTTTTATAAAGGTGACAATTTTTCTTAATAATGCAATTATGCGTCGTTAAAATCGAACTAATACATATATGACAACTAAAAAACCTATAAGAATCTGTAAAAATACACCCTTTCTCCATGAAAAAACACAATTTTGAGTTCACATAGTTAAAAATTTATAATTAATAAAATTTTAAAGCTTTTGTGTTAGATTATGCCAAAAAAATAATATTTTTATGAAAAGAGGAACAAAAAAAGTAATACTGTTAAAATAAAGCTCTTAAATTGAAAATTAAATTTTAAAGTAATAAGAAAAATGCCTAAAACTTGGGATTTCATCAAAAGACTCAGAATATAGTAAAATTTTAATTTAACCTGGATCAATTAAAAAGGTGGCATGATCGGAATAATTTTTGTAAATTTTTTGGGATTATCAAACTAGTAAGTCAATATGATTTAACAGATGGTTACTATATAAAATTTTTAGGGAATAATTAAGAGAAACATTGTTTTTTGCTGATGCTTATAATGATTTTCTTGAATTAAGATCTTTTTTCTCCATCATATAAATCCAATTATAATTATTTCTGGAGAACCATAATTATATCCAAAATTAAATTTTTTTTATAAATTTTTTATAGAAATAATTGCGATATGAAAAAAATCTATTTTAATTTTTTATTGAATAAATTCTTGAAATTTGAATTAAGGTCAAAAAAATAAAAAAAGGATCATATCACAAGAAGTAAAACATAAAAATTTTAAAAATCGTATGGAAAATCCATTTTATAAACAAGAGGTGTTAACTATTTTTTTTTCTTAATATAAAGTATCTTTAATATTCACTAATAAAATTATAGTTTGTATAATAGAGATTATTAATTAAATATTAATATCTTTGGATAAAAATTCCCATAAATAAAACCAAAAAAAATAATTATACTTTTATATATTTTATTTAAAACAGTAATCCTAATATGCTAAAACATTTATAGTTAATATTAAATAATAAATTCTAAAAATTTCATTTAAATTTAATTAATCTGAATTAATAAAATGAAAGAAAATATAATATATTGTTGAATTGATAATAAGCTCAGAATGACTATAATAAGAATTAAATTCTTTAATATGGAATAAAACAGTATTTAATGGAAGGAGGGGGGGGTTAAGCATATAATAATTATTTTTCTCAAAGGCTTAAGTTCTGAAATGGTAAATTAAACGTAAAAAAATCTAATATATGAGAAATATAAACCATTTAAAAATTTAAATTAAAACAGGTTATTATTTATAAATAATAGAAGTTGCTTTTCCGATTATCCTTTTTGTTTATGTAAAATTATAATGAATAAATAAACTGAAAAAATGAAAAAAATTCACAGAAAATATAAATTAAATATAAAAATTACAAGGATATTTTAGTTTAATTTATTATAAATCCCAACAGTGCCTTCAATGAAAAATAATTTCAAAAAAATCAGTACTCGAAATACTAAATGAGAATATTATATAATTATTTATATTTTGGAAAGGATTGGGTATAAGATTTTGAATATAAAGTGCTGATTTGATGAAAAGGATAGAATAATATTCAGTTATATCTGAAAAATTTCTAAATTATTCGGTAATATCCTTGTTTTTATTTTTAAAAATCTTTATTATATATGGTTTTTATATATTAAATTTAGAATTATAAGCTCAAATAAAGGTCTGAATAATAAAAAACGATTAAATTTTACAGTCTGACTTAATTTTTGATTGATATTTGATTTAAAAATAGAAAAAAAAATACATAAGTTTTTATGAATTATTTTTTCTTATAAATATTATAAAAGCTACTCCGACCCTAAAAATATAAAATAAAATAAATTTATTTATTATAACAATTAGAAAAAAAATTTCAACTTCTATCGAAAATTCTGTGTTGAATAGTGGTGAATCATATATAGATATATTAAGAGTAGAAAAATAATACCTAATTAAAATATATAAAATAAATATATTAGTATCTTCAAGAGGAGTATATAGTATTTTTTTTAAATTATGTACCTTATAGTTCAATTTTTTCTAAAAATTTAAACAAAAAAATAAAATAGTAGTATCAAAATCAAAATAATAGGTTTAAAATTTTATAGTTGAAATTTAATTTAATTTAATTTAATCTTATAATAAATCCAATAATTTCATAGAATGAAATGTAAAATGAAAAAAAGGATTGAAAACCCCCCTTTCGACTTATATAAGTAATTTTTTACACGAAAATGGAAAAATTAGTACTCCATAATTAATATTTTTTGTTTTATTTAAAACTTTTGAAAATAAAATATTCTCTTGCAGAAAATATTCTGTTTAACACAAAAATACTAGATAATATTGTGTATTTATTTTTATATATTAATTTATCACCTGTAACACATTAAAGCGAGGATTTTAAATAAAATTCTATAATAAATAATACATAAATTATAAAAAAGTAGTTTGTATACAGAAATTTTAAGATTATTTCAAAGCTAATAAATCAATATTTTTGTTATATTTCTAAGCTTTGAATAAAAAATAACATCGATACAGAAGAAAAATTTGAAATAAAATAAAATTTGATATTATTTCGAAATACTCTCGCGTTAAATTAGCTCATATGATCTTTCTTAATTTAAATCTTTCAATAATTAGTCTTAATATTTGGTTAAATATTTAACTTTAGTTAATTTTTTTGGAAATATTTATTAAGCAGGAAAATTAACTATTTAAATATAGTTTTTTGAATCAATTACAATACTATCAAAAATTGACAACTTTGAATTAAAAATTTTATAATACATAAAAAAAATTTATGAAAAATATGATAAATTTGAATACATTTCTCTATAAAGCATCGTGAAAATAATTAGTGATAAAATGTTATATGATATGATTGTGTATACTTTTGATATAGGCCTATCAAATCTTTTTTTGTAAGCTAATGATTTCCATTATGAATTATAATAAGGATATACAGAAATACCCCTACCTCACATTTCTAGATTATTGATAATTTCATGTTTAGAAACTAATTTTCAGTTTCACGAAACATTTAAAAGAAAATTAAATCGCTGTTCTCTAATTATTTTGCTCTTTTAGATAAATATATAAAGAATTTTATTTGATTCAACGAAATATTTTATTTGTAAAACAAGTTTAAAATTATCATTAAAGTGTCATATTTGATTATATGAATTATCAAGCAATAGAACATTAATTCGAATATTAAAGGCTTAATAATTCCAAATGATAATCAATGTACTAATTTGGATAAAATATTCAAAAATAAATTCGGGTTTTGAAATAACACTAAAAAAAATAAGTTAATGACCATAATTTTTTTTAATATAAGCATCCCCTGAATCTGATTGGAATTATTATTATTCCAAAAAAAAACTCTTAATTCTGTGCTAATTAATTTTTGCGACTATAAGGGCTGTAATTTTGTAATTATTGTATTCAAATCCAAAAATATACAAGAGGAAATTGACAAAACAATCTTATTTTTTTAGCTTATTTGGTAAAACTTGTCTGAAATTAACGAGTCCAAGCTGAAAAGACTAAAAATTGTATTCTTAAAAAAACATCACGAAAAAATATGTGAAAAAGTGGCCAAAATATAAGTATCTATATTATGAAATCATAAATTTTTCTATCAATTTCAAGAAAGTTACTTTATTTACCAGCACAGAAATAAAGAAAAAACAAATTTCGTCTCTAAACCAAAAATATTCAAATTATCTTATAGAAAATTAATAAAAAATACAGTTTCAAAAATCAAAGGTATATTGTGCGCCTAAAAGTAGAAAAAATAACAGATAATTCTAAAATTTTTGTCACATATCTATATATTAGATTCTAAAAAGCTTGGAAATACAGATTAAAACCTTATAATGCCTTATATTACCAAAAAAATTCAGATTTTTAGATAAAATAATTATAAAAAAAATTTCACACTGCTAAATATATATGCCTGAAATTTTCAATATCTATTGTAATCCTGCAAGAAAATAAAAAATAAATAAATAATTTTGCCATATTTTATCAACGAGATGATTTGATCTTAAGGTAAAATTTTAATTTTTAATTTGAATCAATCAATTAAATTTTTTTTTAGAAATCATCTTGTATAGAGAAATTTAAGAATGCTTTAAGTTTATATTCTAAAGATGATAACAGCCGATTAAAAATTTTATAGGAAAGATAAAAAATTTTGCTGTCATTAATCGTAACCAAAAAACATAAGTTTCAAGTTTATTTATTTTTAAAGGACCACATAGTCAAAAAATTATGTTTATGGATTTATAGTAATGAAAAACTAATATTAACTGAAAATTATAAAAAATATTGAATTTTTTTTCCTATATTAGTTTTCAAAATTTTTTAAATAATCTAAGATTTATTTAATTTAGATTTGATTTTTAACTGTTCATAATTTTTTTATGATAATAATTTTTTTCTTAAAATTGTTATTATTATTATTATTCCAGAAGATAAACCAGTAACATAATACGATTTTTTCTTTAAATAGTTTATTTTTATCAAGATTTAGATTTACTAGAAATAGAAAAACTAAAAAATTACAAAATTTTGGCAAAAATCGTTCTATGAGATATTGGGTATTCGAAATCTAAGCTTTTTTTTTTAATTTGTTTAGAATCAGATTCGATTATTTCTTCCCATTTAAAATCCATTTTTATGATTAAAAATTGGCAAAAATTCAATCCATTGAAATAATTAACTTCCAAAAAGTTAACTGACAATGATTTTTAATAAAATTTGAATTTATTTCAATTATTTATTTATAAATTTACATAAATTTATTTTTTATGATACGATATAGCCATGTATTTTTTAAAATTATTTTATTAAAGTCTTGTTTTTATTTTTATTTTATGACACCAAACAAATATTTTAGGCTAAAGTTGAAAATTTTAAAACTTTTATTCGTTAAAAATTTAATTTTTGTAATTGTTCTATCATAAAATAATTCATGTTATTGTAATAAATTTTTTAACTGAATATCATATAAAAATTGTGTTTTAAAATTAAAAGTGATTATAAGATTTACTAAAAATATTTTTATTAATTTAATTTAAAGTAAAGTAACTTCTCGCTGAAGTCTAAAAATTAAATCCAGATTAAGAAGATGTACGTTTAATTGGGATAAAAATTTAATCATTAATTTTTTTTTGGTAATCTTAGTTCCAATTGGATTTATTAAATTATATAAGATATTTTTAAGTGTTAAAAATACCATTTTCAATATTGAAATTCAAGTTAAGTATATTGATAAGCGGAGTACTACTTTAAATAATTTTTTTATAAATAAAGGGACGAAAATTCACTAAATTTTTGTTATTAGTAAAGAAGTAATTTGACCAAATATTATTTCCAAGATTTAATATAATATCATAATATTAGACCAAGAAAAAATATCGAATTTCTTCAGGTCTTCTTTACCACACATAGAAACTACTGTGACCAATTATTATCGAATTATAGCTCCTTATAAAAACTGTTTAACAAATAATTAATTTTTCCAAATTACTTTTTAATATTTAAAATTGGTTCAATGCATACACATGATATCTGATATTTATCCGACTTCCACTCAAAAAAAATAAATATCTGATGTCATCTTATTTTTCCATAATTTAATTAATCACCTATAAAGAGCTTTTATTACACAAATAATCGAGCTTTTATTGCAGGGATGAAATTGGGATCTAGAAAACTCATCAGTAAATAATATAATAGTTCTAATATCGCTATTTCTTTTCCCAGCAGCCTCTCTAAAAAAATTATGAATTCTGGGAAAGCTTAATATTGGTAAGTTCTTGAATTAATCAATTGTTGGTCTCTTGTAACCATTTCAATAGCCAAATTATGATTTTTTCAATAGAAAAATAGAAAATCAAATAATTTAAACAGGTGAATAAGAAAAAAATCCCAAAAAAATTTATAAAAATAACTTATAAAAATATTTTTATACAAGACTGGATAAATAAAGCCAAAAAATATTTTAAGAATAAACGAAAAATGTAATAATTAATAGTTTACTAATTTAAAAAAACCAAAAAAGCTTCATTTACCGAGTTGAAACTCATTGAAGGAATGCAAGGCGTTCATATATTTAAGAAAAAAATACCCATCCAGCCTTCTTTTAATACCATTATTCGTTCTTGATCAATAAAGAAAATTAAATTTGTAAAAAATTTAAACGTTAACAAAAAAAGTATCTTTTACTCGGAAAAAAATAATTTTAATTTGCTGAAATTTTTTAGCACTGCGCGAAAAAGACTATTAATTTTTAATAAAAATAATTTACTAACGGCTAAAATAAAAATTGGCCAAATTTTTGATCAAAAAAAAACATTCAATTACTAGTTTTAACATTTTGCTATTTATTTATAATGATAAAAATATTTTTTGATTTCAATATGATTAATATTTGTTATGCAAATTTATTTGATATCGATTATTGCTAAATAACTAATATATTAAATATCAGAATTTTAAAATAAGATCATATGATTAGATATAATTTTTTTTGGAGGAATATACTTTTGAAAGATTATTAAATAATCACTCTAAAGTCTTTAAAAATTACATTTGTAATGAATATAAATATAAATCTTTAACAAATAAATTTTGAGCTCTGAATTTTCAGCTCAGACCTATATTTTGTACTAGGTTTCGTAAAATTTTAGTAATTATTTTCTGAATAATATTACATTGATACTTGTGATTTAAAAGAAAAGATATATTTATAATAGATAAATTGTATTTTACCAAAGAGCTTTATATATTATATCCATAATAATTATTAAAGATGAATCCTAAAAATTGGATCTTTTGAATTTAAAAAACTGAATATTGATAATATTTTAAAAGTATTCAAAAAAAAATTTACGTTTTTTTACACAAAATTAGGCAATTATACACAAAATTTCATTTTCAATAATAAAATCACTAAATAATCTTTAAAAATACACAAATAAAATCAATTTTATATTTTGTGTATATATTTGTTCTAATAATTTCTATAGTGATAAATTATTCCGAATTTACTGAATTGAGTTTTCTCTGAATTCTTGTAATTTAATATAAAATTTAGACAATTTCCTAACCAGAAAAGTTTAAGGGGTTAATTTAATCACATTTAGATAATATAAAATCGCAATAACATCTAAGGTAGTCATAATTAGTATTACAGGCATAAAATTTTTTATGGTTTAATAAAAAATATGTAATCTATTGAATAAATCTTTAAATCACCATAAATAGTATTGAATATCGAGTTGTTTTATGACATTTATAGATAAAATAATCTTTTCATAAAAATAATTTGTGCATAAATAACTTATGAAATCCGTCAAATAAAAAGAGTAATTATGTCATGTGTATTAATACAGAAAATACAAGGGGTTTTATTCAACAAAAAAGAAAAAAAAGTTATGAAAGATATTTTGTTTACATACACGTGGTTTATTGTATAAATAATTTTAAATGTTTCCAAAATATATTTTAAACCCTCGTAATAAGAACTTCAGGAAAAATTATATTTATAATTGGCTATTATACTTATAGATATGTCTTGATTTTATTATATTTAATAAAAAATCAAATTTCAAATATTATATACTGATTATTTAAATTTGAATTTTTTCAGGATGAAAAAAAAAATTCTACTAAATTTTATTTTTTTGTACTACCTAAATAAAATTTACTTCTATAATTTTTTTTGCTTTACTTCAATATGGTTTTAAATTTTTTACAAGTCGCCTAAATTTTTTTCTAATTAAAATTTGAAATGGTTAAATTATGATTATGAGATTTTCAAACTTCGAATTCAGTAAAATCATATTTTTCTAGAAATAGAAATTATATAAATTATTCAACGATTTTTAGTCGATATTTGAGTTCTTCTTAATTTTTTTGAAAGAAATATACTTTCATAAAATATAATGAAATATAATTTAAATAGTAAATAGATTATATTTGTTTTTTATAGATGCAAATAGGAACAATAAAAAATAGGAATTTTTTTGAAAATCGAATAAATAGATGAATCAAATATAAAATTTAGTTATTTATAAATATTTTGGTTGAATTTTTTTTACAATTACATATATATTTATATCACTTAAAATTAATATAGACTGGTTTAGAGTCATTTTCAAACTATTAAATAATAAAATCTCTATTAGAGGGTTTAAATTTCTGAAGTTATTAAATGATTTGGAGTATTAATATTTTCTTTCTGATACCTAATTTTCAGGCTTAAAATCAATAAAATCTTTTAGATGGTTTTTTTTGGTATTTTGTTATTAAGTTTTGAAATTCGCTTAAATTTAGTTCAATTCCTTGGACCATATTATTTCTTTCACAAAATAAAATAAAAAATTATTTTGTCTAATTATATCATTAAAGATTAATTTTTTGAATTGTAATTTTCCAAAATGCATTTTTATAAGACATAACAGTTTAAGATGTTTTTATATTTATTACGTGGTTGTATAATTATCTAATTTGGTGGATTAATTTATGATATTAAAAAAAAATTAATTTTTTTTTTCTATTTTACCAATATCTCCGTGACTGTAAGGATCAAGTTTAATGGGATAATTTTAATAGTAAAAGATAAACGTATATACTGGTTAAAATATAAAAGATAGAGAATTAGACATGTTGAAAAGCTTAGCCATTCCAAAATAGCCAAGCCATCTTATTTATACCATTTTCTATTTTCTAAAAGTGGATTATGCTTATGGACGCCTTTCTTCATTGGATAAAATATTCAATGTGTGTACTGAATCTATTGGTTCGTTAAAATGACTCATATCTAACATTTATTAAAGCTTAATTAACTGGATAATTAATTTTTTAATAAATTAAATTGCCAAAAAGATTTAATAATTTTTTACTAAATTGCTCAAGACTATTTTTTTTAAACTTTTTAAATAGATTTATTCTTGAAAAAATTTGAAAATATAAAGATTAGTGAAAAAAAAAAAAATTATTTTATTTTCTTGTGCTAATTAATTCATTTTGATCTTATTGTTACAGAAATATTAATTTTTTGATAATTATTCAATTAATTTCAAATTGAAAGTTTTTTTGAAATAAACATCCTATTATAAATTAAATTAAATAAATTTTCATATTAAAACAATCTCGTCTACTTTTACTGATATATTTTTCAAAATAAATTGAACTTAAATTAGACGTAAAATTTTGAGGTTAAAATTATTTAAATAAATTTTTTAAACCTTTTTTAGAGTTAGTTAAATCTTTTCAAGGGACGAAAATATCTTATCGAATTGTTAGTAATTTTAGAGTATGGATAACATTTTAAGAATTATTTATATAATAAAGTATTTAGTAAATATAAACCGCCTAGATAAAATAAAATCTTATAAAATTTAGATTATATATTATTTTCAAATGGAAATTAACCTAATTTTAAATCAAATAAAATTTTTAGTGGTTTCAATTAAAAAATTTAAAAATTAAATAGAAAAAAACAATATTTTTTTGAAATTTATGGAGCCAGATTCTTAATCAATATACAAAAAATATGATTTATGCGATATATAGTAAATCTTTATCTTTTTATAGGTATTAGAGAGTTACTAGATATTTTTAAATTTTATTATTTTAAAAATTCGAGATTATCTTTTTCTAAACGGATACTGAATTTTTTTTTTATATTTTTATATTTTTATATAATTAAACAGATTGTAATATCAACTTGAATATTTTATAAAAAATCATTTTCAATTTTTTTTCTGAATTTCTGATCTATATAATTAATATGGGTATGAATTAATCTAAAAAATGGTTTTTTTATTTAATTTTATCCAAAGAGAATTTAATTGATTGTTAAATTTATAAAAATATCTTACTTTATAGTATTGGGGAAAATTTTAGAATTAGGAGCTACATAATAATTAAATAGTGGAGCCAAGAATATTTTCAGTATTGGAAAACAGTTTTTTACTTATTTTTAACAATAAATGTATTTATTACGATATTTTCACGTTTTTAATGCAATGAATGATTATGGGTTTGTAATGAACCAATAGATTCAGTACACGCATTGAATGTTTCATCCAATGAAGGAATCTTCTCATAAGCATAATTGACTTTTAGAAAATAGAAAATGGTATAAATAAGGGAGCTTAGACATTTTGGAATGGTTAAGCTTTTCAAATTGTCTCTTTCCCTATCTTTTATATCTTTAACTAGTATATCCATTTACCTTTTATATTAAAATTATCCCATTAAACCTGATCCTTACAGGAATTTTGCTGAACTAGTTATTTTTAGTTATTCATTGGGATTTCTAATTTATTAGATATATTTTTATAATTATTTAACAAATTTTTTTTATAATGTGTCAAATATCAAATAAAACCCGATTTTTATATATTTTATTCGCTTAAATTTGACAAAAAAAAAAATTTCTTGAATTTTTCAGATTGATATACTCGTAGTTAACTTCTGAATTTTTTATTTTAGATTTTTGTTTATTTTAACAATAAAATCTCAGATGTAGAGTTGTAGGCTATAATTTAATTAAATTTAATGTGATTATAAATTACATTAAATTCTTCATAAACTTTAGTAAGACCAATAGAAGCAAAGTCTATAAAAAAAACCTCCCAATATTATGCATAGATTTAAAAGAAAAAAAAATTAATGGATTTATATTTTAATTTTTTTTGAACGGAATTTTAAGTGATTAAAAAACTTATTCAGTTTAGGTAAATATAATGAAATACCTATCTTTTTTTTTACAGGGTGCCAGATTTTCCAGTATCATATTTTATTGTTGATATTAGATAATATATTAGTAAGCTTAAATTAACATTTAAAATTTATGGAATTTTATAAAATGATTTTTTTAAAAAATATAAATAAAATAAAAAAAGACAGATGATGGGATAATCCACATTAAATTATAGCATGATTTAGTTCAAATTGAATCAAAATTTTCTCTTTAGAATAGTTAAATGAAATTTTTATTTAGATTTTGTGTACCAAAAATCCATGATATGCAGTTAAATATTCATTATAAATTTTATTAAAAGATTAAATAGTTTATTCACTTCCAATATCAAAAATCCATTTTAATTACATCAGAAAAATATCAAGCACAAATAGAAATTAGATATGAACACTTAGAATTTAAAAAGAAAGTTTTGAATTTGAATTCAGAGATTATGGAACTTAAAATTTATTTTCATAAACACTTAACCTTGGTAATGCGACATTAAGTTTTATATAAGAGCAATCAATTTTCAAAATATTCTCCAAAAAAAATTTTGCTACTACAATAAATTTAAAATAATAGAAAGAGGTTTTTTTTTTTGAATATTAGTTCTTACATATTTGCGATAATATTTATTGGCTATACTTTATTTATTTAATATTTATTAATTTATTTTAAATTTTAGTGTTTATGGAATAAAAATTGACATTCATTTTTAATAATTTTTTATTTCAAATTTTTATAGATATTATCCGAATTTTTAAAATTTATTGGTATCGTGGCTTAATTTGGTGATGATTTAGTTGTTTTACTGTTTTTTTATCCTAAAAGCAATTCATCTTTACATAAGGAATAATTTCAAAATAGCTTTAAAAAATGTGTTTATTTTTTGATTTTTTATATGATAATTATGATAATTATTCTTTATATCTTTTAAGTATTTAAGTTGGTTTTAAATTGCCACCAATTAACAAAATTAAAATTGATTTTTTTCTGAACCAATAATATGATTATTTATGTTATATTAGTATTATATTTGAAATAAACCCTTATAAATATGGTATTTGGTTTTATATTCTGTTTTTTATGTCAAAATCAACCTCATTATATTCAATAGGCCGTATTTAATTTCAAATAAATCCCTAAAAGAAGTTGGGGTAAGCCAATTGTCATATTGAACTAATTTTTTTGCTTTATTAGGCTTACTGCTTCAGAAAATCAATATTTTAACGTCTAATATAAGAATTATAGGAGTTAAAAAAAAATTGAGATTTTTTGTTATTTTTTTCTGTCTTTTAATTACGATGGAATTTATCGTAATTTGATAAAAAATTATTAAACATAATTTAGAATAGTTTAAAAATGTAAAAAATAAAAAATCGTAATTTTCTATTTTATCATTCCGTAACTTGAAATATTTTCCCCCAAAAATAGCTATAAAATGGCTTATGTTGTGATTATTTAGGCCTTTGATCACACATATTCTAATCATAATTATGTTATTTTAAGTAAAAAAGTGTTATCTAAGGCTTCATTTTGTTTCTGGATTGTAGTATTATTAATATATTTATCCCATAAGAAATCTTGATTATATCCAATATGGTTTTTTTAAATAAAAAAAAGCTCGTTTTTGTATTCATTCAGGATAAGCTCAGGTATGATCTGAACTATTGTTTCTTTAAAATATTTTTATCGCAATTCATAATTGAAGACTATACTTTTAAAGGATACAGACTCTTCCTTATTAAAGAATGAGTAAATCATTTTAATTTTTTTTCAACTAAAAATTTCTCATTTAATAGTGAAAGGAATATCTTCAAGGTCTCCATTCAAATTTTTCATTATATTCTGGAGGCCAGATTTCGGATCAGAATACAGAAACTGCTGATTGGTACATTTTTTTTTCCGCTACTTTTTAAATCTAACATCCACTGGTAGATTTGAGGCGGCCAATAATATTTTTTCTGTCGAATACTGTAATTCTTTTTTCATATTTTAAATTTTGAAAAAAAAAAGTTTTACCCATATTGCACTACCAGTGACCAAGGTGATAATTATGGTCTTTATGGAAGATTTTATGAGGCTGGAAGCCCAAGATTTTGATGATGGACACTTTTTATAATCACTCTCTCAAGCTGTGCTAGTTTAAAATTAAATATGTTTAGCCTTTACTTCAACTCAGACCCGTTAATTGGTGGTAAAATTACTGAAATTATCAGCTGGTCGCATATAATCCGTCTATTTTTGCTTAGATGGGTTTGAATTTGTATTCTATCATTCCAAAGGTCTCATCTAAGTAACAGCCAATAGACATCAGAACAGATTTTATTAATTTGATTTTTAAGCTTGTAGGTACGCCAATACGCTTCAAGAAGCTATTTCTGCTTATTACTCCTTTTTCAATATTTTTCGTTTATTTTTATGGTCCCAGAAACATCCTATTCATTGTTAATTATTATTTATTTTTAAACTTAATAAAAATTAACAAAAATACTATTAAAAAATTTAAAAAAAAGTTGAAAATTTTCTAAAAAATTTCCTACCCAACTCCGCTCCGCCGCTCTAGCAGCTCTGTACCCACCGGGCATTGGTTCGAGGATTATTGTTAAATACATGTCCAAAATATATATACAGAAAATTATTTGGGGTATTTTGATTTTTTAACACCAGATCGGATGATCGGGGAAGTATTATTTTCATTATACCACTCTTTTATGCATTAAAAGTTATATCCCAAGTTTTCGACCGATCAGTAATTTGACTTAATGCATTTTAAATTTCGGCCACAGATTCAGCCAATACCACTAGGTCTTCGGCAAAGATCAGCCTAGGTATCCTAGAAGTGAGTCCAGAAACATACACATTTTATATTTCCTTGAAAAGAACTTTAATATAAAAATCTAATCGTATTGGTGAGGCGGAGCAGCCATTTCGGAGTCCAAATAGGTAGTCAGTAGGTTTTGAGATATCATCTCTAATCCTAACAGCTATTTTCGGTGACCTTTACAGGCCCAGATAACGTTGAGTAACTTCTCACTAATCCCAATGGTTTTATGAATGCACAACATTGCGGTTTGGGGCACTCGGCCGTAGGCTTTGCTATAGTCGATATAGAATATGAAGGTTTTTTATATTTAATTTTTTTTAGCCGAGAAATTTCGTATATGATGGTCGCTTGAGCGGCGCACTCCTCAAAATTTCAAAATCCTGCTTGTTCCTTGAATAATATTTCGTATTTTTTATCGATTTGAGCCGATTTGGTAGGTATTATTTTGGATAATAGCTTTGAAAGGGTTGGAATCAGCAAAATTCCCCGATAATTATTGGGGTCTTTCATATCTCCCTTTTTAGGTACTGGCACTACAATACTAGTGTCCATATTAGTTGGGATTTCCACAGAATCGTACATAATATTGATAATTTTGAGGATAATTTTTGCCATTTTTGATTCCAGAATTTTTTTTGGAGACCGCCAGTTTCCATACCATACTGGGTATTCCATCGGAGCCGGGGGCCTTTTTATTAGGCGTATCACTTAAATCCATGGTGGTATCAGACCATTTGATACTAGTGTCGCACTCTGGAAAGTAGTCACAGTCGGTAATTAGCAGTGATTCCCACTTAGTAGCACTGTAGCTATTCCCAGTAGAATCATTGGCCAGTTCACCAAAATGATTATTCCACATTTCAAGCTTTTTGTTTTTTTCAGTTATAATATTTTTATTTTTATCATACACTGGGCCGTCGGAAATGCTCCTGGGCGTGTTCCCAGTGTATGATTTGATGGTTCTCCAGTAGTTTCTGGAGTCATTAGAAATAATTCGTTCATATAGTAATTTCATTTTTTTATCGTA
>LSSL01003141.1:0-14894 GCA_001953115.1 Smittium mucronatum | reverse complement strand
TCAACGAACAATAGTTCATTGAAGCTACTGAGCTACTAGTCAGAGCCTACTTCTAGCAGGATTAATAAAATTATCTCCTACCCAAATGTGGGTTTGATCGACGTGGCTTTCCTAAAAATGGCTGTTAGAAGCTGAGATCAGTCTGACTTTCGAACGCTGAACTTGTGCACTAGACTGTGTCTCAGCTGTGCTAAAAGATCGGTTATTCCTGTTTCTAGATGGCCCTCCTCTGGAATCGCTGTCCTCCGAATCTCTGTGCGCTGTCTCCACTACTCCCAACCAAGAATAGTACAACGCTGTGTGAAATTTTAGTTTAGTGTACTTCGAAAAGTACACTATTAAGCCCCTAAACTACAGAAAGGTATTTCACTCTTAAAGACAAAAAAAAAAGAATTGCTATCGATTCCTTAGGAATGAGCCATATGAAAAATGGCAAAAATATATTTATACCATACTATTTATATTGGAATTAAAAAAGATATAAACTTATTCTATTCCAAAATAAATATAATTAGGAATAGTTATACACTGCATCCAAATTGCTCGAAGATAAATTAACAAAATAATGAGTTAGGGATTTGATATTACTGAAACATAAATAATATTCTGATGTAGTTAAATGAGATGGAATTTTCAAAAATTGATGATTAAATATTTTGTATAGAAAGTGATTTCCTGCAAAAGAAAGAAATAATCATCTACTTTGAGATCTTCAATACCAAAATGCCATCTCTGATTGTGGCAACTCTTTTAACTATATCCGAAATACGAGGCCTATTTAGAGGATTTTCCTTGAGCTTTCTCTTGACTTTTGCGATTAGATCTTTTGTAGTTAAGTTGCCCACCTTGATCAAATCTATTACTTCTTGTTCAGTAATCAAAGATGGGTCGACACCATCGGTCCCTTCGGCCGCCGGTTGGACTCCTCTTACTTGCTGGCTCTTTGAATAATCATCAGCATTATTGTTCTGGTTTGCCTTTTTAGTCCCTACTTCAGAACTAATAGAATCTTGAGGTTCATTTAGATTTCTTTTTCTCTTCTTGATAATAGAAGAGCTATTCGATGTGCTTTTGGACATCCCGACTCCAGAATTGAGTTCGCTAATGCTAGGTTTAACATCTTGACCTTTATCCATTGAACCTTGCCCCACGTTACTAGTTTCAGGAATTTCCGACCCAGTCTTAGCAGCATTAGGGTCGTCTTTATTAACTTCTTGTTTTTTGTCTTCATCTTCATCGCTTTGGTCAGAAAGCTAAAAAGTAATATTTTTTTTTAGAGAATGATATGAAATAGGAAGTAATCATAATAAATTACTTCGGAAACGTATGGGTTATCTTCGTTTTCTGAATCGTAAGCTTTGTTCTTTTCTATCTTCTTCATCAAATCTTTCATCTCCTTCCCTGCATAATCAAGCTTTGTTTCATCCTCTTCCTCTTCTTCCTCTTCGTCTGAACCACCAAGTGCATTGGTCTTATTACCAGGCGCCTTCAATTATAAATTCAGTTTGTAAATTAAAAACGATAGTGATTGTAGGAAATGAAAAAAAAATAAACCTCTTTTTCTGCTTCCTCTTCAGCACCATCAAACAAATCTTCTGCCATTTCCTCGTCGTCAGCGAATTCGTCCTCAAAATCGACTTCATCAGCATCTCCTCTCAAATTTCTCTTTCTTTTTCCCTTTATATCTTCGCCATCCTCATCTTCCTCGTTTTCATCTTCATACTCAACAAGTTTAGGCTTATTCTCGCTCTCGCCGCTACTTTTCTTGTTCAGGATCGAGGATATATTAGATATCACTGAGTTATCCGTTCCATTTTCACCGTTTTTAGTTTCTTCCAATTGTTTAGCTCTTTTTTTCATGAGCCAACGATCATGAACTTCGGTTTTTTGAGATTTCTTTAACTATAAAAAAAATTTAAATTTTATGCACATCGTTTTTTTAAAAAAAGTATGTTTTTTTTACCTCAATTTCAGCCTCGTCCAAAGTTAAAGTGGAGTATTTTAATTTCGATGAAAATTTGTACCATCGATCAACAGGTACTACTTTAAAGCCGTCGTCCTGAGTAAAAAAACAAAAAATAAACAGATTGACAAAGAAGAGTTTAAGCGATGGGAAAATTCAAAAATTACCATGAGAACAAATAGAACGTAGTTTGATTTTTGACCACCCTCCAAAGTACCCGTCCAATTTTGGGCCCCATCAAAATCTTCGAGGATCCAGGGCCTCGATTCCTCTATATTCAATTTTCTCTGCTTCTCATCAGCAAAGAAAACCTGCTTTGTTCTCTTTTTAAACATTAATTGTTTGTTTCTAGCCCCTCCTCCATATGGTGAGATAATTGATGGATCTGTTTTGCTGATTCCCGAAGGAGACCCAAAAGATTGCTTTGCTTCAGTCTCATCTTGGCTGGTAGAAGTAATTGCCTCTCCAGAATTCTCTTGAGAAAATCCTTCTTCTGAATTACCTTTGTTTGCATCACGATTTCGATTATATTGATATCTCTCTTTTCTCCTCAACTTTACTGGCTGCATGAATTCTTTAGGATCTACTACATTCGAGCTTTGAAATCTCATGACATTGTTTGTTTTCTCCGGGATGCTAGAAACCAATCTGTAATCTGTAAACGTCCTAGTCTCTTTTTGAACCTCGCTCTTTTGTGATAATGTCATCTTTTTGGCGATTTCTGCCTTTTGAGCCAAATCCAGTTTAACACCTTTAGGAACAGCGCCTTTTGCTAAAGCAGCGGTGTTACGAGCTTTTTCGGATAAAGAAACGTTGGGATTCGGTGATTTAGAATCAGCATCTTCGGGACTGTCTATCGACAGCTGTTTCCGAAGTAATATTTTTGAATACTTCTTGTCTCTTGTAAACGGTCTCAATCCATTACTCATTTTTAAATACTATATTTATTAGTTATAGATAATAAAATATAACGGGTAATTTGGTTACGTTTACCAAAAGAAAAATACACACTTAATCTACTTTTAATGCCTTATTATTAAATATTAGTTTGACTTTACACCAATTTTTTTTATTATAATGTCGCTAAACTAAAAGTTTTTAAAATACTTGTCAATTGGTGTGTTTATCGTTGATTGAGGTTGTATTTGTAGCTGCATCTTAAAGAGGCATAAACCTTTAATGCCCAGTGAGCTCTAAACACTCCTATTCGATAGAATAAAATGCACTCATTTGTCAATTTATCTAATTAACCAATGAGATATCAATTGTCTTGTAGTAAGTCAAAAAAGCGTAAGTATTGGTTATTAGAAATAGAAAAGTTAGACCTATGGTCGATAATAAGACAAATTACCAATATACTATCTCTTGTAGCCCATGGTTTTAAATTTGAAGGCGATGAGAATTCCCCTAACAATCAACCACAAATTTAGCCAATTAAATACAAATATTATGGGAAACTATTTCATTCCCATGTTTTATTCAAATTTTTATTTTTTTACTAGAAGACTACCCTTGAACAAATTCTGGTGAGTATAAAGAATTGCTAGGTTGATAGGGAGGTGTCCAGTGATTTTTATTTAGAATTTTTTAAATTTTAAGTTTTTGAAAATTGATTTTTAAATATTATTAGAATTTTCAAAAATAATTTCCAGATATAAAAACAAAGAAATTTACAAATTCTGTTAAAAATCCAAACCATTTCTTTTTATAAAGGAATTTTATTTGCAGGGATATAATAAAAAATACATTCTCATTTCAATGTATTTTTTATTTTATGATCTGTTATTACCATTTTTTAATATATATTTTATCTATTTTTGTAATATTGTATTGATAAAAGCTGCAAATTTAAAAAAATATTCCCCAATATATATCAATAACCATCTTTTTTTTTTTTGAAAGGCTATTAAATTATCAAAGATTGATTAGCAAATTAAAAATCGAAAAATAAACAATATCCATATTTCATAATTTATAGATCTAATTTATTTATAAGATCGCGACAATATTCATACCATGTATGTTAAATTTAAATTTATAATTTAATCAAAATAACTTGGTTATTTCTTAATTGGTGTCTTTATATAAAATAACTTCACCATACCAGAATATCTAAGTAGTTGCTTAATAAAAATTATAATTTTATCCAGTTATTCGACGTAAAAAACCCGAGTCACTTAAATACATTCCGAAACTAGTTTATTTATTTTGATCTATTCGTTAATTTATCCAAATTCAATTCAATTGAAATAAAATTTGGGTTTATCCAATAATATGCAGATTTTATTTATAAAATTTCAACATTGAAAAAAAATGAAACCATTTTTTTACAACAGGATCCGAAAGATCTAATATTTTCTGGATAAAAAATTAAAATGAATTGTTTTTTGCGAAAAAAATTATTTTTCATTCAAAATAGAAAAATATTAACCCAATAATATAAAAATATATATATTAATATTTAAATTGAACTTAAACTTAATGGCGTTTTTTTATCTCCTACTTTGAAATTGATAGATAATAAAAAGTCTTTGATCTTATTTTTTTTCCTTAAAAATTGGGGGTGCTAAAAAAAATATGCTATTTGGCCAATAAAGAGCTCAAAATTTGCTAGAGCTCGTATTTTGATTAATTAATTGCACCAAAAATAAAATATTGTGGTATTTTCGTCGCTGAGACGGTTTTAATTTGGAAAATAAGTTAAGGAATTTCCTTTATTTTGGATATAAGGATTCAAATCTGTTAATATATCTTATTAGCCATTGAATATTGGCTGTTCCCTATCTAACTGAAATAAAATAAACTTTTATTCCAAAAATACAGATCATAAGACAATTTATAACTCATAATAATAATCCAGTCGAATTTATTATATTCTCTATCAGTTAATAGCTGGGGTGTAAATTTATGAGGTTTCTTTATCGAAAATTTCTGGAAAATTAAAGAGGAGACATTTTATTGCTAGATTTTTCGAAGATAATATTTATAGAAATCATATTTTGAAGTAAATATATTGTTTCTAAACAGGAATTTCAATTCTTAAATATACCAGTATGTATCAGAAAAAAAACATCATCGGATAACATTTGGCACACGCCAAATTAATTATTTATTGTTAAAATGATTAAAGGGTTGGGTTTTTTTAAATGTGTGGTTTTTATCTTTATACTTATATAGCTTTGATAAAGTATTTAGAAACTGCTAATTCATTATATCAAACCATTCCGTAGGTTATAAATAGAATGCCAAGTTCTAGGATAGTCTATAATTCCCCTTTTTGGAATCCTAACGTTTTTGGATTTTATAATAAAATCCTTTTTTACCCTCGGATATTCCTAAAATTCTTTTATAAGTACGCTTATTATTGGAAAATAGTTTTCAAATAATTGTGCGCATGTATTTTTTTCACTAAAATAATTTGCTTACATATTAATTTTTAGTAGTTTGATTGGTATTCATGGATCACATAATTTATTAAAATTTTATATTAATAACACCAGTTTTTAAAACTATAAATGAAAATTGATGGGGTGTTGTGATTTTTTATTATGATTTTTCTTACCCTCAAATATTTAATGCGACCAAAAAACGCCCATTAACATAAATATAAGAAATTCAGGGAAAAAAAAAAGATCTATATCAGTCAATTTTTTGTTTAATTCAATCCCCTACTTCGTGGTCTGTCGTGTGGATAATTTTTGCTAAAATTCCCGGAAATCATTCAGAAAAATGCACGTTTTTCCAAAAAAAAATTTCAAGTTAGTTGGAGTGCTACGTAAAACCTCAGGAATCATGGTAAGTTTCACAAGGATAAATGGGCTTAGTTACTTGGTGTAGGGTAAATAAAACAAAACGAAATCGGATCGGCGGTATAAATAAAATTTGAATTATCCCTATTGGGGTTTCTGATCTTCTCGTATAATTTTTTTTTAAGCAGAATGAACATTTTCTGGTGATAGAATCAAATTAATTTCGACAATTGGTTGATTTTCTTAACTTTAATGTCTTATATCTATCTTTAGGTCTGATACTAATGATAAAACAATTATAGAAAGATTCAATGACAAAAAATAGAATGTCAAAATAGCTTTAAATGAATTCTCTGGAAGATTATATTTTACAACTGAGACATGGACCTCTTCTGATCAGGCTCCATATATGACAGTCGCAAGCCACTAAATCGATTTTTCATGAATAATATACTCCATATTTCCTGATTTTGTGTCCGTATATGAGAAGAAAATCGGAGAATACATCTCAAAATATTTCCACAAAATTATATCGGAGCTCAGTCTTTCTGATGGTATTTTAGGAATTACCTTGGATAAAGCTTCAAACAACTCATACTTAATCAAGAATTGTGCGATAATATAATTAAATTACGATCATGAAAATCACTCCCGAAGATTCGCAAATTTTGTTAATTTTTGAACGAAATTATTACTTAGTCAAACAAAAGCTAAGATATCTAATTTTTGATATATGGCACGTTAGATCCTACTTTATCCATTAAGAATTTATTATTTATAATTACCGTGCAAAAATTCTGAATAATTGTTTGAATTTCATAGACCAATAATAGATGTCCCAACAAGGTTTAATTCAACCTGAGAAATTTTGGAAAAAGATCTATTTCTTAAAAGAACACTTTCAATAATGGCTCCTCGCATCGAAAAATATCCTAAATGGGGAAAGATTATGACCGAAATACACTAATTAAGTACTATAATTTCCTTTAGTTTTTTAAGGAGACGACTATAGTAGTATCATCTAATTTTCAACCCACTATTCCAACCGTGGTTCTTCTATATTTGCCTTTATTATATTTTAATGTAAATATTTAAAGCATGAAATCAGAAGAAATTATTTATCCTGAGAATTTGAATTTGAAGGATATTGAAAATAAATTTATTCATGAACATTTTCACAAATATCCCCGGGAATACAAAATGAAGTTGTGATTAAACGAGAATTTTTAGCCTTATAAAAATACAGCCTCAAAAAATCATAATTTAGGAGATGTTTTTCTTCAGTACATAGAAGCAATTTACCGATGCTGAGAATATCTTGAAATTTATTAAGATTTAACAAGACTTATCTAAATAAATAGTAACTAAATTAGATTCAATGTTTCTTCTGGAATTTTCAATGGTAGGGAGAAGGGTCCCGAGCACCCAAACCCTGCTGTCATATTACAGGAATTAAATTGGTGTATTTTTTGAAATATTTCTCAAAGAAACAGAAAGAATTAAACAGCACATACATGGGGTAATTATCTGCGAGAAATAATAATTATAAACACGCTTTTTAAAATAAAAAAAAAAAAAATACTTTCAATGAGTTTCTCACATATTATATCAGCCAGTATGATCACATAGAAATGATGTAGTAAGGTGGTGGAAATTAACTCAGAATGAATTTTCTATTATATCTAAAATGACAGGAGATTATCTTACGATAACTGGGACATTATTTTTCAAGGATAAAAAGAAAGTTGTTTACTTTAGGGGATCACTCATTCCTGAAAATATTAGGTTCGCCCATTTTTAAAGTTGGGATTTAAAATATTGCGTTGAAAGCATTCAATAGCGTTTCATGATAATTTAAAATAATTTCATAAAATATATTTGTGTAATTTTTCACTTCAATCAAAAATATAGCTAAAATAGTCTACTCTTTAAAAAATAATCAAATATTATATGATATTCTCAAATAATAATTACATATCCTATAATAATAATATCCTTTTTATTTATCAATACTTTTAAAACAAATTAAATAATATCTGAATACCTTGAAATGCTATTTTATTCAAGGAAATTTTTAGGCGCCTTAATAATTTCCATGAATATGCAGTTGAATGAAACAAATGGGGCTCTAAATAGCAAAATTAAGCTTGTGTGTCATGTGTTTTATGTGGATTGATAATATTTTTCGCAATTTAAATAATTAAGCTCAATGATAGCATTAGCTTAGTTAAAAATTTTACTTGATTTAAAAGATATTTTAGTTGGATTTTTTTAATTATCATAATATTTTATGTCTAATATTAATAAATATTAGGCTATATTTGAAATTGGGTTATAAAAAGTTTATTTTCAGAAAAATGCAATAAATAAATAAATAAATAATTATGGTTAAGAACATATGAGCATGTAAATGAATAATTCAAAAAATACTTTTGTTTTACAGATTTCAAAAATAGAAAAACAATAATTGAAATTATTATTTGAAACTGAAATTTTATGCAGTGCATAACCTTGTTACATATTTTATGACTATAAAAAAGATCTTAACCATTTTCAAAAATACTTTATTTTTTGAAATGAGACCAATAAAAATCTTTTTTTAATTTAAAGCAAATATGGAAAAATTCTTTTACTTCCTGGAGAAGATTTTTTTAGAAAATAAATCAACTTGTAGAACTATTTTTTACAGATAACTTTAATAGAAATATAAAAATAATCTTAGAAAATATCAGCTTATCATCTTGGCAGATCAAATTATAATATAAGCCATAGTAACACGGCTTAGTAACATAAAATTTAATGATTTATTCGTTAAGCTATAAAAATAACCAATAAAAACTACTTTGAATAAAAAATTCACCACCCTTTCGAATAAAATTTTTTTAACAGACATAAATAGGCAATAATTTCCATAATTTTATTGGTAATATTTATGTAGCTTTCAAATATGATTTTTTTTACATATTGAGTAAATGAGTTTTTTTAAAAAAACTATTTATGTGTCTTAGTTTTTCTAGCTGAAAACATTGAATGTGTTTTTAAATAAATAATAGTAAATAAAGATTTTTTTATTTTTTAACTCTCTGTTCCCCGAAAAAAAAAAAGCTTAACTAGCCAAAAAGTTATGGATATTAGGTAAAAAAATTACCCAACGTTAAATCTTAAATCTTAATGATTATTTTATTATAAATATATACCCTTTTACGTCATTGCTAGTATTTATAAAATCAAAATATAAAAAATCTTATTTTGAAAATGAATTAATATTTATGGATCCAGTGGATTTATAGCCCAAAGGGATCACTTATAAAATAAATTTTTAATCTAAAAATATATAGAAATTTTTAGGAAATTGATTTATTTGAAATATTTTTGCAGATAGTTTTTAATATCTTTCAGGAAACAAAATTTAAAATTTAAATTCAAAATGATTTTATTTTTTTATTTTGAAGTTTTTTTCCTAACACATATTTTTTACGCCCAGTTTATATTTTTCATATAAAAATTGTAAAAAGACCGTAAAAAATAACAAAATAAATGAGCATTTTTAAAGCCCATATATTTTATCAACTAGTAATTAACTCTTTCTTAAGATAAACTTCTCATATCTCAATTTTAACCCACTTTAATAATCTACTAATATTGTACTCAAAGTAATACAAATAAATTAAACCATTGAATTAACGAAAAATGATTTTATCCAATAATAATTTAAATTAAACCAATAGCGATAATTAAATATAGGTGTTTAAATCAACAAAAAAAATTAACAAACCACGCACAACACATAAATATTTAACAAAAAGCCAAATTATATAGTTTCTGGATAACATCAAAGGCTGATTCTGTTAAAGGTAAAAATATAGCTCTTATTTATAGAACTTGCATCTTCTATACTTTTAATTATAGGAAATTTCCTTACCTTCATACCTCACTTTGTTTTTACTTTATTTTTTTGATGGTATCTATTAGTGTTTATTACTTAAATAAAAGTTTAATATTATATAATTAAGAGGATTTTTTGGCCTCTGTGACTTCATAGAGGTTTTCTTTCTCATGGACGGGGAATTTTTGAATTTTGAATTATAGTTTTTGTTATTATAAAACTTATTTAGCTACCTTTTAAAATGAAGTTTTGATGGGATGTTCCAAATAGATTTCATCTTTTGATTATTATTTACATTTTATTGATTCTTTTAGCTTTCCGTAGTGGGATATCAAATATAGTATTTTTTGGGTCACGAATTCTCCATCTAGCAAATAATTCGGCTTTCGGTAATTATTTCTTTCTCATTTATTATATTTCCCTGTTTTATAAGGTCCCAATAGTGAAGCGAAAAATATGTATAAAATATCAATTGTAGGTGATGGGGGTGAAATTAAGTTTATACAAAAAATCAGATATGATATTTCCATTTTCAAATAAACATAGGAATAAATTATCTAGTTTTTTTGTCAGTTGCCAAGATTATATGTTACACGAGTTTAAAAAAACCATTAACTCTAGAAAAACTATTATATTGCTTTAAGTGCCTACCAGTGTGTGTGTTTTTTGGTATTTTATCCCTTAAGTTAAATTTATTTCGAAAAAAATTGACGGATTATTTGATTCAGATGCTGTGGATTTGGTATCCGGAAGAATATAAGGTAAGTTCAGAATTTCATTAAATCTGGGATTTTATCCCGTAGGAGATATATATATATATATATATTTGAGATTTTTTTGCATTATTAATATACGGAAATTTTGTAAAAAGGGAGTAAAGTTAATCCAATAATATTCTTTATAATTTAAATATAACAATTTTTTTTTTCTAATTTCAAATCAATCCTTTTATTTTGATAATAGGTGTTAAGTGAAATGAAGAGGTCAGCTTAATTTTTACCCTCGAAAGATTATACAATATTTTCCTGAAACTATAAGTGAATTGACACAATCTGTCTGATATTATTTCTATTTTTAGTCAGTTATACTTAAATATATTTTTTTATAAATATTTTTGCTACCTCCTTAGCATCTTTAACTTTTTTAAGGGATATAAATCAAGATATTTTAGTAAAAAAAATCTACATTAACCAATATTGATTTCATCTCACTTAAATATGAAAATTCACTATAAAATTAATATTTATCGACACCCAAGGTCTTTCTGAAGTTTACTAACGTTGAATAACCCCTTTCTTTTTCTATTTTTTTTCGATTTTTTGTGTCAAATATAACATTTTCCGGGTGTATCTTTGTATTATTCCTCTGGTATTGAGAGCAAATGATATATTTTTATCAGGAAAACCTTTTTTTTAATTAATAAGTGTTTTAATATCACAGATTCGAGATAGGATTAAATAATATCAGTTTAACGCTTTTTAATATGAAAAAATTTCAATGAAATTATATCAAATTTTTGATTTTATTTCTCTAGGTTTGTTTTTATACTATTTTTATCGGCTTTTCTCTTCCTTTTTCATAATTACACTTTCAGAACTTTTTTTAAGGCTGTGAAATATACAGAAATTAAATTCAAGAGTTTTTTTGCTGGATATTTTTTCCATTTATTGATTTTTTGTGTTCATTTCTTCTAGATAAAAATTCGAGTTTGCCATAATTTAATTCCATTTTTAATAATAGCAAATCCTTAGCTTGAGGATATTATCTACATCAATAAACCCCTTCAATTAAAAGGTATACGTTTTCTAAAGTAGGATACATTTTTATGCCCTGTATAGATTAATTTATTAAAAACAGACAGTTGTAATATTTGCCTAAATATTTAGAAATATATCTTCATTTCTATTATATTTTTTTCATACAAATTGTGGCTCATTTAATTAATCATAAAATTTCTTAAAAAAAGGACAGGAATAATGTATCCATTTAAGCCCCGCTGTGAAGAATTAATCCAAATTGAAAATTTGTTGGCGTCTGTTTCGAGGATGGAACGTTAATATATAATATGACTTTTTAGTACAGATATCATTTAAAATATCTTTATTATTTTCTTCTTACTAATCCGAATTTTGTTGAAATTTGAAGGGATTCGCTTTTTGCGTTAATGCATTTATGGGACAGGTTGATAAAGAAAAATTCTATAAAATCTTCTGATATATATTTAAAAGGGTATAAATACATTCTTATCTCTAGGGCTCCGAGTATTAATCCAATTTGTTAGATTTTTAATATTTTTAGGGTCTTATTTAACTTCTGATGAAGATATCACGGGGCAGAAATTTTGTGTTTCTTTTATATTAAATATTATAATTCTCTTTTATAAAAGATAATTTTTTTTTGAGGCTATGTAATACAGATTTTAAGTTTCTGATATATTATTTTTGTTTTATTAAAGTTAAATGTGTAATAAAAATAATCTGACGCTTAATAATCTAGAACTTCTCTGAGAAAATATTTTATTAGCTTTTGGTAAGTAGATGATGCGTTTTTATGACGAAAATAATAATAATAGTTATTTGAAGTAGCTTTATCTGTAGTTAAATTTCGTTTTATAATCGTTTCTTTTTTAAATTAATGCCGGATTATAATTTTTTCCTAGGTTTAGATTTAAGAATGTTTACAAGATTCTTGCCTATCAAAAGCCCAGTTGAATTTAGACTGAGCGATTCTATTTTTTAAGTTTATTTAATTTAAACTATATTAATCTATAGAAAGTTTTATTTCGCCGGTCTATTTTTAATCAATGCTATTGGATAATATTTCAGAGAAGTGAATGATATCATGAAACTAATTTTGAAGTTTTCATCTATTTACTTCAACTCATATAGTCCTAATTAAGAGGGTTAATTCATTGGCCCCAATTACGCTGTGTTCCCAGGTGTCAGTCATATTAATTATGTGGTGGTAAAATTTCCATAATTTTTTCATCAATTTTTTTTGAAAAATATAGAAATTTTTTGGGTAATCCTCTAATACTATATTTTGGTTCTTAGTTGAAGCCCATTTTCAAATCAGCACCAAATTTTTCTCTAATTTTTTCTTGTTTATTATTGTTAATATCATTTTTATCGGAATTCGTGTAGTTTTTTTATTATAAGTGTTATTATTTTTCATTTTATCTTGGAAAATTTTCTTAAGTTTTATTTGTTTTTGGGCTTGTCTGCCGAATAATTGTATAATAATTTTTCATTTTGTTGGTCTAAAAAAAGCTTAGTGTTGATTTTTTCCCTTCTGATTATGGACTTCTTAGCAAAATATTCTGAGGGGAAATATATTTATAGATTCTTCCGATTATTCTAGGATTTTTTTTCCTCAGCCATCTCAGTCACAGTATAACTGGTAAGTTTGATGAATTTATTGGTTATGTTTCAATATTTTTAATATATATCCAATAAATATTCACTAGAATATCTTTAATATTATATGGATATTTTATACCACTAATGTATTTTTTTCTAAATTTTAATTATAATTTTTGAATGTAAATTATTAGGAATTTATACATAAATTATAAATAATTATAAATCCATAAATTTCTCTGATACATCTGAGTCTACCAGAAAGTTTTATTTCAAAAGATTTAGAATATATTGTGTATAATTTTATTCATAATTGAATATTTTTATATGAAACAAAGCATTTATATAAAAGATATTTGGACCAAAATATATATATTAATATTTATTTGCTGGCTTTTTGTTTTCTTTTATAGCTTTTGACATAAAAATATCGGTTTATGTAGTCTTTATCTCCACAATCCAAAAAAACCCCCCTAATTTATGCCGTATTTTTTTTATCTGTTGAAAGATTGAACCAAATTATAAAACTAATAAATAAAAGTTTAGTTGTAATGAAACGGTTATCCTAAGCTTGGGTTGTGAATTTATCACACATAAACCCTGTTTCATTTAGTTCTCGGTGATATTTGGTTAGGAAAATAATACTCTTGATATTATTTTAGTATATCCCTTGTCTTCAGTAGATTTTGTATCCTAAAAAAAAATTATTCATAAATTTCAGGGGTTTTTTTACTTATAATGCTACATATCATGTTTTTCATCTCTCTAATTTATTTATAAATCAATTAAAATTGGTTAAATTTTCAATTTAATTTTGTTCCATGAGCGCCAAATAATTTCTTGGCCTTATTCTTTTCTTTCCATCAGATTTATAATCGCCTTTATTATTTGATTGTGTATTTTGTAAATTTTGTGGAATAAAAGGGGGGCATCTAATATTTTTTTTTGGAATTTCGATGAGCTTAATATTCATCATTTCAATATCACTGGCCATATTTTATATAGATATATGTTGGATCTTTAGTGAAATTTCACTAATCACTTGCTTTTTCTCATTATTTTTCTTTATTTCTGACCCCTGGCTTACAGCCAATGACTCTTGAGTCAGGATAGTAGATGTTTATTTCTCTTCTTTTGAATTATTCAAACTAGGTTTTTTTTTTTGCTTTAGTTATTTGCAATCGGATTTCCAGTGTCAGCTTTTTTTGAAAAAAATTCATACTGGTTTACATCCCTGATGAAATAGATTTATTTTTCTATCATCGTGAATTATGAGCAGCGGTAGCTCTGTGTCTGCATCATTTTTGCAGAAAAATATTCGGATACCATAAGGTAAAAACATCTTGGTACCCTTTATAGCTAATGTGCTGATTTCTTTTATCGTTACAGGTAGCCCCAATTGAACTTTAATCGTTTCAATTATGGATATAATGTCCATATCTCTGTAATTTGGTATGTTTATTACAGTCACTTTCTCCTCATACCTAACTGTCTGGTAAAATTCGATTTTCTTTCCCTCGAATATAATTTATTTTTTCATTAGCTCTTCTGCATCTGAAACTGAATGAAATATAAAGTAGGTGGTGCTGAATTTGGAATCTTCCTGCATGCTGAAGTATAGATTGGGAAGATTTTTAGATATGTATTTTGAGGCTTCAAAAGCCCCGCGTTCTTCGTCTCTAAACTGGGTCCAACTCATCCCAATCTTTTTATCTGATCCATTAGAATAGAGTTTTTTAAGCTTTTTTTGTGGCGTTTCGTCTAAAATATGTCTAACTGAGATCTAAAAATTAATAGTACTGTCTGGTTTATTCTATTTTATTGGCTATTACACTTAAGGGTTTTTTGAATTTTATTTCTTCTAGGGGGTGCTTTATTCTGGGCAAAGTTTTGTAAACCCTCTCGTTTAAGGGTATCTCTGTAGTGCAAGCTATCCA